>APFE031055539.1:0-10966 GCA_000404065.3 Pinus taeda | reverse complement strand
TTCTGAAGTCATTCTAGCAAAACAATACGTGGTTGCATCTGTGCTTAAAGTTCAAATAAACTCAGGCATATAGGGGTTACGATTTCCTCATATCACTGGAAGTGAGCTTACAACCATTATTTCTTCCAATAGTTGCTGGTATTTTCTATTCTCATACCACTGTTATTATTAGTGCATGTATTTTAGAGGTATGTATTTATCCCTCTTTTATATTCCAAATTAAATACAAGTTGTTCTCAAGATATTCTGTCCTTAATACTTGGCACGATCACATTTAAATTTGTTATAAATGACTGAAAGAAACCTACATCAGTTTGTCATGAAACTGATTGCCAAAACACCTCATTGAGAAGTTCAACAAACTTAGAGAATAATGGTCTCATTATGCTCCTTGGCTAAACCCATGGAGAAACTCAGAAAGCTCCTAATTAGATTGGAAACATAAACAATGACCCTTGGAACCATAATGCAACATTGTATCAAAATCCCACATAGAACAACAAACCATTCTCCAAAGGGATCTACACCCTTCTCCAGCAAGGACCGCCAAAATAATTACAGAAGGGGCAAGAATTAGGACACAAATTTTTGTACTTGGAACAAATTTGAAGCAGTTGAGGGTCACATGGAAAGTTCTTTTCAAATTAGATGAACTGGATGCACTCCTTTCCGAAGTGAACTGGTTAGAGGGGAAGAAACTAATTTGGGCTCTAAAACCAGCTCTGCTTGCTCTCATACAACACAATTTCTTGGAGGAACCTTGTGAAGGGGTTAGACTTCCAATTACATCCTGTCTCAGTAACATTATGAGGTTGAACGCACCTATACCTCCTTACAACAATGGTGTTATGAGGAGAGTTTTCAGATTGATAGTAGATACCTTTCAAGACTTGGATAACACTGAGGGTCTTACCTTTGGGAAAAAACTTCAGATTTTGGAAGATATGGCCAAGCTTTGAACCTATGACATCATGTTTGATCTAGAGTCTGATGATTTGATTTTTCAAATGTTCCAACAATTTTTCAGCATTAAGAAACATCATCCAGACATGGTCAAAACACACATGCAGTCCATCTTGTCTTCAGTTATGTGAGATTGTGATGCCATCTGCAAGAAGTTACAGTCTAAGTTGTTGGCCATTTGGAGGAGAGAACAATTGGTCTCACCTGTTGCTTTTGAACTAGATGAAAGGCCGGTTGAGCAGAACATTGGTCTGTTCAGGAGACGATTGACCCAGGAGGAGTTGCGGAGGATTGGTGGTGACCAACCATGCAACAAGAATGAGCTGAGGAGGAAGGGTCTTTTTTTCATCTACAAAGAACCTTGGGAACCTGACCACTTATACTTGAGAGATGCAGAGGAGATGGCAGAGGTAGAGCAGGAAAATATTCCTTCAGTCTTTCAGGATGAGGACTCTTCTTTGGATGAGTTCGTAGGGACATACGAGGATGTGTCTGGGGAGCATGAGTAGTCATGTGGAATTGTTGGCAGTAGGCTAGATTTATATTCGGGTGTGTATGGTGAGCAGTCAGTGGACCCTATGGGATACATTCAGGATGATGAGTCACCAACGATGATTCATCATGAGCAACAGATGGTGGGGCATGAGTCAGCTGAAGAGGATGATTTGCACAGTATGCATGATGAGCCTTTTGGGGAGAGCCAGTTAGAGGTTCATGTTGAGCCCATGATGGAGGGGGATGAGCAACCATCCTTGGGCCCAACCATTGATTAGGGGCAGGCAAATGTACAGACGGCTATTTGGGTAGCAGTATTTGCAGACAAATGTCCTTAGGAGGTGCGAGGGTTTGACGGGATAGTTTTGCAAGAGTTTGGTAGACTGGAGGAGTGTGGAGTTTTCAACTTGATGAGGGTGGATCTTTTTGAGATGGTGGTGCATCCATCTTTGGGTTGACCCACTGATGAGGTGCAGGTACTTGCACAAGCAACTGGTAGAGCTGAAGTACTTTCAGGGAGCATCCCTCTCTGGGAGTACATAGATAAGGCTTGTAGCACATCTTGCCCGCCTTTGCTTATTAGAGAGCGAGGGGCAGGTTTCCTTAGACAAATCTTGTTGATTGACCAAATAGAGCATCTTGAGTTGAGCAGGGACCCGTATAAGCTTAGTCAACTTGTTTCTTATGCAAGTGTCCATGCATTGGATTGGCGAGAGATCATGAACTGGTATCCTATTGATGGAGTATCATTTTTAGTCAGGAGCATCGCACTGCAGGAAGCCTTAGATGTGAGGGATACTACATGCTCCAGTTGGCAGCAGGATGTAGGCTGGTCACTCATCAATATTTCAGCACCGCATTAGCATGGTAAATTTGACCTTGGTCCTATGCCAAGGGTTGGATTGGAGAGAGGCGACGAGTTGGTACGCGATGGATGGAGCAACACTTAGGATTGGAGTTATAACATAGCAGGAGCCATGGAGCATTGATACTTGTTCTTGGTGGCATTGGGATCCAGGAGGATTGGTTGATGACCAGTTCAGTCAGAGATTGGTTTGGGGTTTGGGCATTGAGGGGCCCATTCATGGAGGGTTGACACAGAGGCATGCCATTTGTATGGGATCCGGGCATTAGGTCTCAGTTACATTGGACCACCAGACTGGTCCATAGGTTTGGATTGCTTGAGTGCAAGCAATCTTGGGGCAGGAGGATTTGTAATGTTCCTTTTTCTGGTGTTCCTTATGGCATGGATACGATGGACTTTCAGAGTTGGGGGCAAACAGGTCACAGGTGCAGCTTGACGTCTTTAGTGGGTCCAGGGGCTTTTGGAGGGTTTTTGAGGAGTTTTTGTGAGGCTCGATGGCATTCGCTTGGTATATTCCATCATCCGCACAATTTGCCTTTCGTTTTGTTGCATTTCGACAACTTCCAAAAAACAAAGTTATTAATGGGCTTGTCTCAATTAATTACGCTTTAGGTGGCATTTCAGGAGGCATACTTGGCGAAACACCTTCGTGTAATAGCTCGTTGGAACTAGAACGAGAAGATCTACAAGACGGGATGGTTAGAAGTGTTTTTCAGTGACTTGAGGAGGCATGGTGGCCAATTTACCCTTTTCCTACATTAAAAAAATATTTTAATTGAAATAAAAAAGGGAAAAGTGCTCCATGACTAAAATAATAATAAAATAGGAGGTTCTAGAGGGGTCCATCAAATTTATAAAAGAGGAGGAGGAGGCCATTAGAGGACATCTTGGATTTGATATTACTTCATGTATGAGAGGTTGAGAACCCGATTCTCAACTTCATTGGTAGCCCCAGGACGAAAACCCTCGGGTGTGCTAGTGGGTGTTGGACAAAAACCCAACACCCTTGAGGATATTTCACTCAGAAATCTCACAGTGCTTCAGTGGAGTTTGGAGAGAGTAGTTAAGCCGTAGCCGGTTTGCAACAGTCTTCTCATCGAGGTCTACATCATTGCCAAAGCCATTCATTAGTTGGGTCAGAGATCTTTTTCTAGGTTTTGCTTCGCTTGCTTGGCAAGCGTAGATTCCACTATTCCTTCATAAAATGGCTTAGTGATGTACTCTATTCAATGGATTAATAAAATGGCTTAGTGATATTATCGACATCTATTTGTGTATTATTTGCTGGTTGTGTGTCTATTTACGTTTATTTTGCTTTTCAAATTTATTTCTGGTATCTACAGTTCAAATTTCCATTAGGAACATTACAAGAGAACTAGTGTTGAATTGTAAAATGATGAAAGATATCCAAATGAGAGTCTCGATGCTATATTTATAATTGTTGGCCCTCTCCTCCTTGGTGGCCCCCACTGTCCACTAGTTCTCACCTTTTCTCTGTCTCTCCTCCAAGAAGTGCAAATTGCTCCATTGCATCAAATTTTCTTCTGTTGTGGACCCCACATTCCACTAGAGTTGTAATTTTCCAGTTCTCCCAAGTCCCATACACCAAAAATGTATCCAATGCCCAAATTACAAAATTTTGCTATGCTTAGCACCTCCCCAATAAACACCGTTAACCCCCTCCAATGAAAAATCCAAATTGGGGATATTACAGGCTGTAGGTTGTTCATCTCAGCTCTGTTTTGTCCTTGTAAGAAAACAACCCAAGTTTGATCCTTTGACTCCATGTCCCCTAATTTGGATAGGCACTTGTCTTGGTTCACCCATTTATATTAATTCTAAATTTATCACACACATTACCAAGAAAACCTCCCTTGTGCCATATGAGAGATGGCCTAAAGGGAGTGAGGGTGTTATCATGGTAACAGTGGACATTCCCTAATAGTTCCTCTAAGTTAGCACTTGTGTTTTATGGGTTTACCACTTAAGCTGCAGCTTTAAGAAGTAATACTAACTCCTAAGAATGATTTTGTAATGGCTTATTCTAATCTCATTGTAGATGTGATTGCAATTAGGTAGGGAAGCCCCTTATTTCTGTACTCATATGCTTTTTGTATTTATAAGCAGTAATTTCTTCCCAAAAAACTCTCTTGATCCTGCATTTGCAAGTACAAGTTGTTCTTTGTTTTGGCTAATGTGGTTTGCAACGTTTCACAAAGCTCTGATATATTGATGTCTCCAGTTTGCAATTTGGTGTCTTTATCATTCGAGGATTTCTACAACTAACTTGAATGTCTAATTTCTTGCATCTTCTGCTCTTTAGCAACATCTGCAACATACCCCAGCAAACTACAAATCTCTGCATTTTTTGCAAAAACATGTCTAATTCTTCACGTCTGGTTGTAGAGACAACCACTGCAATACATCTTCCAGCAACAACTTCTGTGCAAACAGCTTCGCAAAAGTCATTTCCAAAATACCTGATATTAATATACATTGCAGGCTTTCTTCATCCCTATAAATTTATTGGCCTCTTTCTCTGGTACCCTAATTGGCATATGCATGCGCTGTGCATATATAATTGCTCTTTTCCTGTGAATATGGCTGCGAACAAGAAACAATGCCACGTTTTGCTGGAATAACTTAACGTTGGATCCTTGTTATGTATGTTTATCAATGGCAACTGTATATGTGACTTCACATCAAGTGTCAGAATTGGCAGACATTTCAATCTGGGTTTTCTCCACAACATTTGGTATGTAATTATGATGTTTAAATTGGGTTAATGGAAGGTGTTTTGCTGTGTGCCCTAGTCACACGTGGGCATTGTCTCCCTATGTGTGGAATCTAGATGAATGTCTAGTCCATGGAAATGTCTAATCTGTGGGTGAGGAGATGTTTCTTATAATTTTGTTTTCTGTTTGTTTTCTGTTTGTTTTCTTGCACAAATGCTGTGTCTGCAACGTGGTTTTCTCTGAGTGCCGGTGTGTGCTGTATCTTGCTTCATGATATGACTGCTAAATGTCCTTGGCATCTCAATCTATCTAGTATGGTTCTTTGAATGCCCATAATATTATCGTTGCTGCTGCTCATTATCATCGTTAGAATGATCTTCGATATATGTTATGATGGACGCCACCAAACATTCAAAGGTTGTCATCTCTTTAGGATTTGAAAATTTTCACCTAGACATTATTTACACTCAATTAATTTTATACCCTATAATTGAAACAATTGATCGAAATTTTATAAAGTAGCTAGCCCTTTTAAAGTCTTTGAAAATAAATTTAGTCTTGCCTCTCTTTGTGTCATCCTTATGATCTTCTCCCTCTTTAAACGGTTGGCCTACACATACTTTTGTAAGTTGCCGCAGATTCTGAACTATGATGTAACTGTCCATGAACATGGACGCTTGGTTCAAGCTGATGCAAGCTATGACATAATATTGAATTTTAGGAGAAGACAAACAAATTATTGATGTATTCGGTACTCAATATCTACTGGGTCCCTTGTAACAAACCTATCAAATAACTAATAGTAACAGTACATGGTGACTTCACATTTAATGCAACCCTTGATATAAAGTTACAAACACTAAGATTTAATTATTTTCATGTTACTACTCTAATAAATGGTTTCATGACTGCCTTTCTTTTAGCTTCAAAATTAACATTTTTAATCTTCTCCATATGATGTGGTAACTGCAGTTCAATAGTGTAATGTCTCATGGAATTGTTATCTTTTTCTATCTCTCCTTTTACCCTAGCTGATTCTCTCAAAAGCTAATTTCTATTCCAACTAGTCAGCGCACTAGAGATATTTGTTTTGCACACATAGGTATGTGTGACATATCATTTAATTTCATGTATTCATGCGTGCTTATATGTAGGTTCTTGGATGTGTGTGTAGAGAGAGAAGCATTCATTTAATTTCATGTATTAAGCATGCTTATATGTAGGTTCACACACACACACACACACATATATATATATATATATAACTTAGTCTGTTCATGCATGCTTATATCTAGGTTCTTGCATATATTATAATAATAATGTTATTAGATGTAATATTTTAGAAGCGTGTTGGTTTGCCATATGGATATGGAATCTGAAAAATGAGGCAACACATCTCATCATGGTTAACTTTTTTATTGATAGGTAGGAGATGTCATACTCGTTGAGGATGAAAACATGCTGGATAATGAGCCAACAATGATTGGCCTAGATTCTTTGGTAAGCTTATTTTCCAAGATAATATGACTTAATTGATTATGATGCATGTAGTATGCTTGCAATGAAATAGAGAAAACCATATTTTTGGTTGTATGCTTTAGAGTTTAATGTTGGAAAATCATTATGTTCTTTAATAGTTTGGCAATTCTAAGAAAAAACATGAAATAAAATTGATGACTCTCTAACCTTGTTAGAATTTTCTACATTAGTTAATGTACTTAACGATAGTTGTGAAAATTCAGAAACCCCAAATCCTACTGCAACAACTAATTAAGTTTCTTCTATTTGTTTAAAACTTGAACAAATTATTTACTGCATCCTACGGTAAATGCTCTGAGTCAGCCTACACAGATCTATGTCCCACAACTCGGATCAACGTCTCTGTCGCTAATTGATCAGTTGCTATCTGGAAAATCAATCCTCCTGGCCTCCGGGCTCCCACTCTAGCTTCTGGCACTGAATTTCGACTGCTCCTCAGCAAAATACAGATCTCCCTCTGAAGCTCTGCGCTGCCTCTCTGTTGTAGTCACTGCCTCTCTGCTATGCACTCACCGGACTGGAGAAACTTCCTTTTGACCTTACTATCCCTGCCCCTCTCTCATTGCTTTGACTTCACTGAATCAGCAACGACAACTGTCTGTTGCTACTTTGGAGTTCGATTTCCTAGTAAAATCGAATTCCTTGTCTCACAAGTGTGTTCTCCAACCCCCATCGAATTTCTTCTTATAATCTCTCTTTGAGGCTTCAACGACCAAGATTAAAACATAATCGATGGCTATGATTAACTAGAAATCGATCCATGTCTTCTTCTAGAAGTTTCTCACCATGACTTAATTAATACCCTTTAATTAATTAGTTCAAGTTTAGACTTAGGCACCATTAAAAAAAGATTAATTATTTTAATTAAGTCGTCTCTATGTGGAATTTCTAGAAACGATTTCTGGGTTTTGGAGAGTACATGTATTCTAGCCTCTCCACAAAGTTTCTTGGATAGAACAAATCCGATGCTACAAAAACTAACACTCCCTCTTAGCAAAGAATGTGTTCTAGTGCTGCAACCCACTAAAGCAACACCCTGTCTCTACATCACCTCTGGTCACGTTGCTTATGTCTGGCTGCTACTGCCGACCAACTAATGCACAACTCTGATAAATGTCACATCTGTGTTGCTGTTGGCCCTACTGAACTGCTGCCAACACTGTATCTGCACTGCAACTCCCTCTCCATGTGCTACTGCTGCAACTGCAAAAACTGCAACTGAAAAGCATCCAAAATATTGAACCAACTTTGGTCAGTATGATGCATCTGTCACTTGAGTCCTGACTGCTGCTAGACTCTGCGCTGTCACTGAAGCCTTTGTGCTGCTATTGACTCTGCTCTGTGCCATCTGCATTGCTGCCAATATCTGCACTGCACTGCCCAATGTTTGACCGCTACTAGCTACTGCATCTGTCACTCTGGCATCTGAATGGAACTGTTGCCACTGATCCATCCCGCTATTGCATGTTTTAGGCTCCCGTAGCAAGGTATTGATTCATGAGGTAGACCTCCTCAAGAATCATGCCCATCTGTAGCTCTTTGGGGCTACAAAACCAAGTCACCCCACCTCACTCCTAGAGGTATCTTGGTGATCATGGCAAAATCTTCCTCCAATCTAGAGGACAACCTGTCAATCTCCGTGGATGCAGCCTGCTGATCCTGTTCCTCGTTGCCCTTCTTCTTGAGAGGACATTGAGTGCTATAGTGGCCAAGCTCATTACATCTGAAGCATTTCACCTTGGAAATATCCTTCTTCCTCCTGTGTTGCTCCTGCTGCCCGTTTGATGTGAGGGCCACATCTTCCTCCTGCATTGCTCCTGTTGCCCCTTTGATGTGAGGGCCACATCCTCCTCTTCCTTTACTTGCTTTGATTGTTGCTGCTGCTGCCAGTGATGGTGGTCTTCACCAAATCTCACCTCATCTCTTGCTGCTGCAGATCATACCACATACGATCCCAGTCTGATAGCTTTTCTCTGACTAGAATACTCTGGACAAAGACTTGCCACTCTTTGGAAATGTTGTTTAGAGCAAACCGCCCCAACTCAGTAGATTGAGGTGATGACCTTACTGCAGACAACTGCTCTTGGATATTCTGAAGCCTAGTAAGGAAGGGGTCTACGCGCTCCCCTTTCTGCATCCTTGTGCATTTCAACTTCTTCACAAGATACATCTTCCACTGCTCGAAAGATCCCTCATATAGCGTAGCAAGTGCTTCCCACATCTGTCGGGCAGTATCTTTGTGAGCTATGTGAGACACCACGTGATCTCGAACCCCATCGAGAATCAACCTCTTTGCCTTCGCCATCTCCTTCTTGTAGGCCTTAAACAGATCTGCATCTGCAAGTACAACTACCATGCCAATGATATAAGCTTTGAGATCGTACTCATCTAGAAGATAGGGAATTCTTGCCTTCCAGATTATGTAGTTGGAGGCTCTGTCCAACCGATCCTGATCTCTCAGCCCTGTTGATGCCATCTTTGCAAAAATGTCGAATTCCTTCTCTTCTCCTCTATGCAGCAGCTGACTGGATTTTCGCACTCCTCGTTGGAATGGGAAAATCTGCTTACAACTACTACTGCTTTGCTAGGAAAATTCGAACTTCTGGGCTAGAAGTCCCCTAAGAAAAGAATTCCCTCAGTGTGTGCTCTTCCTTCCTCCTGACGCTATTTTGCACTAGCAAACTGTTGCAAAATAACTGCGCCCCATCTGAAGATTAGCTCTATAAGGAAAATGCTGCTGCTCCCTTACCTATGGTAACCTTTGATCTAGAAAATCTATTCTCTGTCAACTCTCTTAGAGAAATAAATTTTCTTCAGAAACTATCCCTCTTGGCCCAGGGGATTGCATTGCCTCTTGAGGGTTTTGAACTGTTGCCTCTACAGAGATTCATAATTCCTCCTTCCTTCTTCTATTGAGCTCTCCGACTTACGATCTGTGCTTTGATAACATGTGAAAATTCGGAAACCCCAAATCCTACTGCAACAACTGATTAAGTTTCTTCTATTTGTTAAATAACTTGAAGAAGTTATTTACTGCATCTTACGGTAAATATCAAAACTAATACACTGCAACCTTCACAAATACAATACTGCGGAAGATAAATAATGCTAGAAGAATAGAATCACACACACATAAATGAAACTGTTATTTTTGGACCAATGTCCCCAGAAAAACCCAATTTGGAAAAACCTGTGCAACAACTGAGGGTTTTATTTATTATGCAGTGGTAAATATGAGTACAAATCTATGGAAGCTCAAATCTAGATTTCCATACAGAGTAATAACTGGCAAGAGATCTAGTGAGAAAAATCTCATTCCCACTGGTGATTCGACACTGACCTTGGCCCAAGATGAGCTGCCCCTTGCTGCCTCTGCGTTAGCCTACACAGATCTACGTCCCACAACTCAGACCAACGTCTCTCTTGCTAACTGATCAACTTCTATCTGGAAAATCAATCTTCCTGGCCTCCAGGCTCCCACTCCGGTTTTGGCATTGAATTTCGATTTCCCCTCAACAAAATACTGATCTCCCTCTAAAGCTTTGCACTACCTCTTTGCTCTACGCTGCCTCGCTGTAGCACTAACTACCTCTCTGCTATGCACTCACTAGACTGGAGAAACTTCCTTCCGGCCTTACTATCCCTCCCCCTCTCACTGCTTCGACTTCACTAAATCACCTCCGACAACTGACTGCTGCTACTTTGGAGTTTGATTTCCCAGCAAAATCGAATTCCTTGTCTCACAACTGTGTTCTCCAACCCCCATCGAATTTCTTCTTATAATCTCTCGTTAAGGCTTTGTTGTCGCACAGATTGTCACGACAACGCTCAAGACCGGGGGCTGTCACCACTGATCCCCCAGATCTCTCCCGTTTAAGCCTGTCCTCCCGCGGCTTAAGGGGGGGTAGACCCCTATGGGATAATTGAATGACCAACTGGGACAGTTGGGTTGGGGACACCGAGGGGGAACAGCACTTAATTGATATTAGAATGAATAATGGACCAGTGCCTGATTAAACGATCATTTATCAAATGCTGCAAAGATATGAACTCATTAACAATCGTTTTACCTTCAAACAACAAAGATTAACTTTTACCACATGCGAGATAATCATTAAATGCTTAATGGTTTAAAGATACTCTAGCAATTAAAAATTCGAAAGATAAAGTGCTTTAAACAATCACGTAAGATGCTAGCTAGAGATTACATTCATATAGTTAATCTTTGAATGAACATTTAAGCATGTTAAAAATGATAAACATTAATTCCCACGTCAAAATTTTAGCCTTAGCAGAAAAGATAAAACATAACAAATTCCTGAGCCAAGACTCAAACTGGCAAATTTTATTTTATTTTATTTATTTATTT
>APFE031055531.1:236446-258608 GCA_000404065.3 Pinus taeda | reverse complement strand
TGGCCCGAGTGCTCCCAGTACAGATTATGTAATCTTAAAGTTGTAATGGCTTCTCTGTTTCTAATATCTCTTCTAGTTTTGGTATGTTATGTTACTGGCTTCTATGATCCTGGTATCTCGTAACTATAGAGGTCCTCCTAGTCCTCTATCTTTCCTTTTGCTCTACTGTCCAGTTGCCTAGGGTGATGAACTATTTTGTTGTTTCAAACCCCTCTTTAGGCATCCTTGCGTGGTTAGCCTCGGGGTCAGTAGATGAAGTTTCAACTGGTCATAAACATTTTGAGAATGCGATGAAGTCTTGGCTTTGTCTGTGTGTGCACACACTTTTGTATCTTATGTATTTTATGAATTAATATAAAACTGCTAATTTACAAAAAAAAAAAATAATAATAATAATAAAATCGATCCACTTTTTGTTTTTTAACGTGTCCTTTTTGAAGTGTGTTGGATAACAACCACATTTGTCCTCTTCTCAAAACATGGCACATGGACTAGATAAACTAATTAATATGAAATCATTTACTTTTTTTCTAGGAAAAAAATTATCATTTCACATATTAAATATACTTACAAAAGTACAAATCAATGCCTATAGACCTTTATGGCCACTGTGTTGCATGGCACTTTGTTTTGGAAGCCTAGCCTTGGAGGCCTTGTCCTAAAATGTATACTAATTGAATTTAACTATGCACAAATAAAATATAAAAATTGTTTAATATATTTGATATAATATTATGAGAAAACTCAAATACCGTGGTACTATCCTCACCAGACTTCCTCTGTCCAACTTCTCATACATTTTTACAAGTTCTTTCCATACTTTTAAACTTACATGAACTAGCCTTCTTCTGAGCCTTTCCTCGAGCGGGAGTTCTTTGGTATTCTTTGTTTGTTTGCACCTAAATGTCTTGCATTTCTAAGACATTTGTAGTTTAACCTTTTTTACAAACTAAACCACGCCAAATTCAGTCTCCATGTCGTCAATTATTTCTCTTTGTAGGTGCAACCGTATCTTTGAGAATGGAAAACTGAGAAGAAATGTGTCATCTATATACCTCAAAAATTTAGATCCCTCTATTATATTTGGTTCCTTGGTATGGGTGGGTGGTTGAGCGGTTTCACTGTAGTTGAGTGTGCACAAGCTCATCACGTGTGCATGATCGTTGAGCTGAGCATCTTTGTGTTAAAAGGAGTCAGGCGGGAGTGGAATGGTTGCATTGAGAGCCTTGTTAGAGTGACGATGAGAGTGGTGTGGGATCTTGGAAAGCGAGGTTGGGGGCGCACTCAGGGAGTGCCAGGAATGGAGAATGAAGTTGTTGCGGTTCAAATTCAAGAGATAGAACTCTACCTAAGGCGAAGTTGCTGTATTCATGCTAGAAATTTGGTAGGTGGGGGAATCCCTCCCTGTTTCATTAGTTTTTTGTTCTATTCTTCTTGTCAGTGCAAGGCCACCCCGTCTAGCTTCCCCTTTTGGGAGGGAGATTTTATGATTCAAGGTCTTGTATTGAAGCTCTAGTGTGGTATTATTGGGTGGATATAATGTCCTAAAGGCTTAGTAAAGGTTTAGCTTTTGGATAATTTGGAAAATTTGATTCAAAGTTGGGGAATTAGGTGCGTTCATGGTTAGTCCGCACATTGGGCAGTTGTGCTCCCCCTCTTGGGTGGGATTAGTGGGCATCGTGGTAATGGGTTGGGCACCTCTCTTGTTGGGAAGCTTTTGTGCAAGGTTAAATTGGTAGACATGGTGAGACAACGATGGTGGGCCTGTCATGGAGTAGGCCCCCATGGGAAGCCTAGGGAGTGAGCCAACCAGACAAAGACACAGAACGTTGATGGAGAAAACATGGAAGATGAGGTGGTCCACGTCCAAGACCAATCATCGAGCCATGTGGAGCAACATCCCGCGCTAGCTTTAGTTGCAGAACAGTTAAGGGATATCCTTGTCATTCTCGACGTCATTCGCCAACAGAGGAAAGATGACATGAACAAGCCCATTATTTATACTAATGATGTCTAATACACCAAGGGCAAAATTCTAGAGTGTCGTGCTTCTAACAGTCGTGGCTAATGCCGAACCAGCGAGAGGCTGGATGAAATCAAGGTACGACTAACTCTTATAAACTTCCATCTACATGAAGGGCATGATCCTCCTGTGGTCCCGAGTGCTACTCATGCACTGAATCTCCCCCCTTGAAATGTCATCTGTTGATTTTTTTTTTGTCCTGTTTGTTTTGTATGTTATATGACTTTTCTGCCTCTTGGGTTCTTGTAAGAAATGACAGTATCATCTTAGTTTTTGCATTGCTCTCCTCACTAACAAATATGTTCGGAGTGAAGGCGGGAGAGAAAAGGGCCTATGGAATGTACGCTATAATTTTTTGAGGAATTAATGAAAATATTTTGATCGAAAAAAAAAAATGTTGTAAGGTCAAATTATGTTTTATTCAAAAATATAGTCTACCAATAAGAGTTTGCCCCTACACTTATTGTTTTCATTGTTGATAATTATATTTGATTGTTGTACTAAAAATTATTGTCATTGTTGTGTATTACAAGATCTATAGGAGGCCATGGACATAGGATGTAGACTATGTAGAACTACTAAATCACAAAGAGGAAAGTGGGTCGAAGAAGCTATGACAACAAAATTTGCAGATACAATACAAGTAAGAAGACAAAGCAACCTCAACCAAAGGAGGAAGGTCTTTATGAATTCATAAATACTGCAACCTAGAGGAGAGAAAGTCATTTTTTTTCCATGAGGCTTTTCAGGTCAAATTTATTGGTATAAAATGCATAGGAATGGTGATTAAATGTGATTCTATGATCAAGGGAAATGTTTGAAAATTAGGATGGACATGTGGGATAGGGATGTTGGATACTTTTCTTGTCGAAATTTTGGCTCGATGTATATAGCAAGGGTCATAAAATTATTTTTTTCAACTCCAAATTAACATGATATCAGTGGATTTTTGTGTTGGATAGAATATTCATTAAAATGATATAATTGGTGCACTAAACATTATTGACTATGTTGTGTATTATAGGAGCCAGATGAGGCCATGGCGATAGGTCGTGTCATGTCAAATGAGGACACAATGGATGACGTGGGACATCAGGTAATCAAATTTTGACTTAACTTAGGAAGAATTGATATAATGGAAATTTTTGATACGTCCATAGTTTTTCATGATATTATTAAAATTTATAGTGTATTATCCAATCTTGACAGAAATTAATGCATTTTGTTCATTATTTTAGATGGAGATTGGAGCAAATGTAGAGCCTAAACCTTCAACTAGCAAAAGAAAAAAAAATAAGTGGACATGGAACTAAAGATGTAAATCACGTAGAGGAAAATGGCTGGAAGAGGATATGACAATGGATCTTGCAGACACAACAAATGATTGCACAGAACAAGAGGTTGGTAAGGACTATAGTACATCCAATGAATACTTTGAGAAAATTGTTGTTTGTGGATGTTTTGTATTTCATCGAAAGAAACAATTCAAACAAGCAATTGTACAAAGACATTATATAGATGATGTGCTTTCGGTGGGTAGTATGCCTCCTACAATTGATTTGAATCCAATAGGAATTGTGGTAAGGAATTTTTCAATTTGATATAAATAATATGTATTATTCTTTCAAACATTGTTTTATATTATTTAAATAATTATTTTTTTCATAATAATTACTTGCAGGATAAAGTTCTTGGTTTAAAGTTTATATGGAGCACCAACTTCTAGCCTAGAGGGTGATAATAATTTATCTCATGGTACATCTAACAAAAATATGTGCACATATACTAACTCAGAAGACAAGGAATTGATGAAAATAAGTAACAAAACAAGAACTGCTTTAAAGATGCATAATTTGCTTAAATACAATGGGAAGGCGGACTACATACCCTACGAGAATGAATGTGATGCAAATGATAACTTTCCCTTGAGTTTGAGATCCATTTACAAAGAGAAATTTAATCATCAACTATATTATGCTTGGCCTAGAGATCAACAACTACCTATAGTGTATGAGTTGTTTCAATTTTGGGGTTACAACTACATGATATGACCCTCCATTATTCATGGAGTGAATCTAAGCCTCTTTATTGTCTAAAATGTCCATGTGGATATAAACATAGAAACAATTCATAACAAACCACTAGGAGATTAATGCCATATTATGCCATGTCATATTATAGTGGTGAATGGAGAAGGCTAACAAAATATAAGCATAACATGCCAACATATGGTCTAAATCCATGCAATTTGGAGTATTCTTGAACCACATAAATATATATCTCAAAAAATAAAAATATTTAATTGTATTAATGTTACCTATGAGTAAAAATTTACTCTCCAAGTTGAATCATTCAATTTGGCCTTGAAATGGAAGCTAGGAGTGCATTTTTTTGAAGCAGGCCAAAATTGCCTTACTTCATTAAAATGCATGCCTAGGCTTCATTTCTTGGCCAATTTGATTGATTTGAATTGTATATTATTTAATCACTGATTTTACACACATTTGTTTCTACTTAGTTTATATTGTTCACAAATTGTTGACACTTTTGGGGAGACATCATGAACTACGATTGCTCTAACACTTTCATTTACATTAAACTCAACCTTCATATCTCTAAATTATAAAACTTTGATTTTATTAATGTTACTTATGAGCAAAAAAATACTCTCCAATTTGAATCATTCAATTTGGCCTTGAAATGAAGGTTGGGTGTGCATTTTTGTGAAATAAGCCAAAATTGTCTTGCTTCACCAAAACGCACGTCCACACTTCATTTATTGGTCAATATGATTGATTCAAATTGTAGATTGTTTATTTATATATTTTACACACTTTTACATTGTTATATCTTTGAGCTTAAATATTTGTACATTATATTTCATACAACATTCTAAGTTTTACTTCGACTTTCCTTATGTGAAAGTTGTATATAAGTGGGAAACATAGTTATGTAGCATATTTGTCATACATGATGCAAGGTTATATCCTAATGTTAGGAATTGTCCAATCATGTCCCATTTCAAATTTCATTACAAAGAGTGTAATTAGTTTGGCCTCGGAGTGCATATTTTTTCCAACTGTGATCATTGGTAGATATGATCAATTGTTATTCCGACAAACTTTGTTTTCAGTGTATAACATTTCCTTTATGAAAATGAATATAATATGTTGCGTAAAATGGTTTTATGTTTATGTTGGAATGATCATTATCACACAATAAATTAAGTACAGGTTTTGGTGTGCATTTATTTGAGGCACACAAACCTTAACTTTAACCCTACGAAAACGATCAAATTTATCATGATCTTGCACAACAAAAATTTATATGTGCAAAAGTAATGTTAATTACGAGTACAAAATTACTCTCCAATGTGAATCATTCAATTGGCCTTGTAATGAAGGTTGGGTGTGTATTTTGGTGCGGTATGCCAAAATTGCCTTGCTTCACTAAAATAAACGACAAGGCTTCATTTATCGTCCAATTTGATTGATTCAAATTGAAGATTTCTTATTTAGTTATTTTACACACTTTTGAATTATTATATGTTTACTTTGATCCTTAAATAATTATGCTTCAGATTTCATACAACATTCTAAGTTTTGCTTCAACTTGCATTATGTGAAAGTTGTGTATAGGTTTTGCTTCAGCTTGCATTATTATTTGTCAGACCTTATGCAAGGTTATATTCTAAGCTTGGGTATTGTATAATTATGTAGAATTTATGTATGGTATTGCACTCCCCAAAAGCTCAATTAAATCTCTGATATATTAGACTTTAGCTGTGAAAATAACTAGAAGACTTTTAAATACCTTGGTATTCCAATATCTCTGAAAGGGACCACTACTAAAGACTAGCATAACATAGTTTCAAAAATTCAAAATAAAATGGTTTCCTATGGTGCTAGTTGGCTAAATTTGGTTGGAATAATGGTCTTGATAAAATCCACCATGTCTGCTTTATATATATTCCAAGGCTTAATCCTCTTTTCCCCTAGAGGAATATTGGATCAGATTAGTATGTGTATAAGAAAGTTTATGTGGAAAGGTGGAAAAAACAATGAATAAAATTCAACTTAGTTAATTGGAGCACGGTTAAAACCTCAAAAGAAAAAGGGGCTACGGGTTTAAAGGATCTTGTTTGCATGCAATTATCTTTAGGGGCAAACCTAGTTTGGAGACTATTAATAAAACCCTCTAAATGGTGGTCTCAAGTTCTACAAAAAAAATATCTTCCTATCCTTCTGAGAGATCCTTCAACAATACATCAAGACCACAACATGACTTCCACAAGTGCTAAGATCCTCTTCACAAAGCCTTCCAACAAGATCACACATGCAAGGATAATCCTCTCACTATACCACAAAATAGATCAAATCTTGATCCAATATATATGCCACAAATCTCAGAGAAATATATCAGATCTCAAACCAATATATATGCCACAGATCTTAGAGAAATAGATCAGATCTCAAACCAATATATATGCCATAGATCTCAAATAAATAGATCAAATCTTGAACCAATACATATGCCACAGATCTAAGAGAAATAGATCAGATCTCGAACCAATATATATGCCACACATCTCATAGAAATAGATCAGATCTCGAACAAATATATATGCCACGGATCTCATACTTCAGATCATAAGTACTATGAGTAGATATCAAACCTATGACTTCATATCATTAGTATAATTAGCAGATATTATTGATTTTAGATCATAAATGTAATGAGCATATCTTACACATCTCAAACCACTTCACATAGAAGAGCAGATAAGTAATGTATGTGTGTTTAAATTGCATCACAAGGAGAGAAAATTAACCTCTCTATATAGCGTTTCAAAAGAGAGAGTTTCAAGGCAAGTTTTTACAAGAAATGAGGAAGAAAAATAGATGTTAAACAAGAAGCTAAAAAGGAAGCTAAAGTGGACGCTAAAAACAATGCCATAACAAGGAGAAAAATAGGATGTTAAACAAGAAGCTAAAAAGGAAGCTAAAGTGGATGCTAAAAACAATGCCATAACAAGGAGAAAATAGGATGTTAAACAAGAAGCTAAAAAGGAAGCTAAAGTGGATGCTAAAAACAATGCCATAACGAGGAGAAAAATAAGATGTTTCATAAAATTTTATACATGATACTAGATCAAGAGCTAAAGAAGATGTTAAAATGGGCGTTTACATTGGCACTAAAGTCGATGATATTTAGCATCGAATGGATGTGATAAGAAAATAAATCGCCAAAAATAGCGTCAGCCGGATAAATAGCGTCGATTTTTTCAAAAAGGTGGAGAAAAAAGGGAGCTAAATAGGAAGTTAATCGCAAGGATTTATTGTAGTCTTTCAACCTTTGGATTCTATCAATATTGTATCCATTGTTTGGTTTTCTTACCTTTGTTTGTGGTCTTAATCAATGGGTCTCCTTCATCCCCTTTCAACCCTCCTTGAGGCATTAGACATGAAGATCCTTTATCACCTTTCCTTTTCGTCATAATGGTTTAAAGCATAGTAAGAAGTTTATATCAACCAATTGTTAATGGCAGTATGAACAGCCTTTGCAACTTTACTTAGATGGATCTCCTATCTCGCCTAATATTTGTGGATAACACTTTCATATTGAGCTACCCCTCCTCCTCTAAATATTCCACCCTTAAGTCCATCCTCAATACCATTTTTTTCCTCTGTTACAATTATGAACCAAGGAAAATCATTCATATTTTTCCTTCAACACCCATTTGATTACTCAATGTAATATTGTAAGAATCTCGAGATTCCAAAAATTATCACTTCCTTTGAAGTAGCTAAGGGCTCTCATCATTATAAATGCTTCAAGAAACATTTTTTGGGAGGATATATTGCCCACAAACTCATAATTCCCATACCCTTACGGAATATGGTCTTATAGATATATTCTTCTTTGATGTGCACCTAATGATATCCTTATCTCAAGTCAATCTTTCAGAACATTATTGCTCCCTTCATATGATCAAACAAGTCATCAATCTGAGGCAATGGATACTTGTTCTTGATTATCACCTTGTTCAACTGCATGTAATTAATGCACAACCTGAGAGTACCATCCTTCTTCTTTATAAACAATGCTAGTGCACCCCAAGGCAATACACTTGGCCTTATGTATCCTTTATCAAGCATTTTTTTAAGTTGCAACTTCAATTCCACCAACTCTGAAGTGTTCATCCTGTAAGGTTCCTTCGATGTTGGTGTTGCTTCTAATACTAACTCAACAGAAAAATACGCTTCTCTATGAGGCAATAACTCTAAAATATCTGCTGGAAATACATCCTGAAACTGTTTCAAAACAGGATACTTATTCAAGACATCGTCATCCTCAATATCCTTTCGTTTGTCACTTGAAACATGCACTACAAACAATACACACCCTTTCCTGCAACTACGCTTAGCTTGCATATTTCCAACCATTCTCACTGATGTAGGATTCTTCTTTCCCTGTAATATTATCTTCTCTCCATCATTATCCAAGCACTCAATAGCCTTATCATAGTAGTATACTTTGGTCGTGTGAGTAAAAAACTAATCCATACCAAACAACATATTGTATGATCCTAATGGAAACACATTTAGATGTGTTTATGTAAGCATATTATTCAGCTAAAATGCATAAGCTCTCATCTAATGATGAACTCTTTTCTTGGTCCCTGTAGCCAACTGCACCAACCAAGAATCTACATGCACTTCTTTACTCAAGCCACACTTATCCACCAGGTCATGACTAACATAACTATAATTAGATCTCATATCAATCAAAATGGAAACAACTAGATCACAAAGCTTACCTTCCATCTCAATAATGGATGCTTGATGATCTGCCTGCATGTTATCAAGCGTTGCAAAAATTTGAAGAATGCTCTTACCAACATCCTCAACTTTTTACACCTCCTGAGCACTATAGATATGAGGCCTTGCACCCTGGTACAATGGAAAATCCTTCTTGCAATGATCTTTGCCATAAATCCAACACTACAATGGTCCTCTGCCACTACCTTTATTCGTCTGCTCTCCAGGCTAAGGCCCATGTCCCTTCTCGACTACCCTAAACTTCTTGTATGGGGCCACACTTTCTTTCTCACCTACAGATTGAGGTCTTCCCCGCTTCTGAGGCCATTTTCCTTTAGCCTTCCCATTCCCCTTTCCAATCCCGCTTAGGATCAAACTTACTCTTCGACTGCTAATAACAATGCTTCAATTTCCCAACAACTTCCTCTAATGACCAAGGCTCATCATACTCAATCTTATCCTTGAATGCTAATGGTATTCCACTGATGAAACTTTGGACCTTCGTCTTCTCATCCTTGAGATAAGGCACATACCTCAACATCTCTAGAAAAATAGTTGTGTACTCTTCATCTGTCATAGAACCCATCTTTAGCTCATGGAACTCCTTGGCCTTTCTATCATACAATCTCTCGAACAAGTACTTCTTTTATAAGAGTCTTTTAAACTCATGCCATGGAAGACCAAGAAAAAGTGCACTCCTTTCCTTGGAAACATCTAAGAATAGAAAAGACGAATAAAAAAAATACAACAACAACAACTAGGAAAGAAGGAAACATCTCAATGAATTTGCTTGATCTAATAAGGTATTTGATTTTTATGCAATGTCTTTTGTAATTACAAATTAAAATAAGGAGAATGTTTGCATTGTTTATAAAATGTTCATCTCACCCTCATAATAAGCATTGATATTGCTTCCAGAGTTGTTGTTTGATTCTCTTTTCTTGCATCTAGATTGTCATGGGGTTCTCTGAATTAGTCTTTCAGATCTCCAAGTAAATTAATTGGTATCAGAGCATAGGTTCTTGGAAGCCATCCACCTATTTAAAGAAAAAAAATTTAGGGTCATACATTTCAATCCATTCAATGGGTGAAAATCATGCATCCTCGTCAAGAGCCCTCAACTACTAACTCACTAATCCATGATTGAGCCATGGCTCTTAAAAGAGCTAATTACGTTGCAGCAAAAATGACACTCTCCAGGGAAAATGTAGCTCAATACATGCTTTCAGTTGCCCAAATTCTCAGGCCAAATGAATCATGAGGTTGTCGATTCTTGGCTCCGTAGTCTCTCCAATAATTTTAGAACATGTCCAACGATGGAAGAGGAAATGAAACTTCAAATCGCCAATCTACAATTCAAAGGCCTAGAAAAAACACGGTGGGATACTCATCTTGAGAATATCTCCTTGGTTTTCTAACTTGGAGAACCAACAGAGACCAGATCGACACGTATCACCTCTTGAGATAGCTTTTGACATGCCTTGAGAGAACGTTTCTATCCCCCAGGATATATCCAAGATTTCCTTTCCAAATGGTTACAGCTTTGACAACTACCAAATCAATCAATGCAAACATACATTGATGTCTTTTGCAAGTTACACATTCAACTCCATATCTTTGATCAAGAAGAGATATTAATTATCAAATTTAATTCTGGTTTGCTAATGTTTTTCTGCTGAGAAGTTGAGTTGTTTGATAGTACTTCATTGGACAAGGAATTTATTCGGGCCCTGGCTATGGAATGTAAAGTGGCTCCTCGAATCTTATATCCTCAAGCCAAAAATGGTTCGTCTCCCTCAGGTTATTCTAATGTAGCCTTTGCTTCCTCCCCCACACCTCAGAATACCCCCTGGTGTACATTTCATAAGACCAACTCACATGCTTTTGTAGATTGTAAAGTATTGAAAAATCTACACCCTAACAAGACTCTTTTTACAAAGGTCGAGCAACCAAATTCCACTACCCCACTTGTAGTTGTTTCTCTTGACAACCCTACCAAAGTGGACCCCTCTCCCATCCTCATGACTACTAATGCACCAAACACCTTTATTGCACCTATGTTTACCCATAATTGTCAAATCAAACATGAGTTGGCCACTATTATTTTTGACAATGGGAGTCAAAAGAATCTTGTGGCAAAAAACTTGATTCAACGGATTTTCCTTCCCACCACTCGACACCCACACCCTTATCATCTCGGTTGGGTCCACATTGTCACACCTCATCTTACCATCTCTCAATGATGTGTTGTAACCTTTATTGTTGGACCTTTCCACGATACTGTGGTATGTGATGTTTTTCCTCTCGATTGTGTAGATTTTTGATCCAGGTGGATATCGGTAGCCACCCGCCTATTCCAATTGGACCCCCACCATTGTTTTTTTTTTTCAGTTTTTTAGTTTCCTTATTTGTAGCACAATTTACTATTTTTGGCAGTTTTTCGGGTCCTGAACTTCTGGAGACGTTTTGAGGCCCTAAACGACGTTTTTTGGGAAAATTGGGGCCAATATTAGCTTTTAACCTATATTGGTCATTCAAAAGTTATATTCCTAGGATAGATCTTTTTAACGAGGTATTGTGCGCATCAAATGGAGATTGTATGCCAAAGTTACAACACCCCGGATGTTGATGTACCAATTTACCCAAACGGGGCCCATGGTTTGGCGCTTCATCTCCTAGGATTAGGTTTTTGGATGTTTAGGGTTTTCCATTGTTTCTCAATAATAAATAAACCTTTGAGCCTCATTGTAACACATTTTAAAGGCATCTAGCTACCACATCTCTTCTGAGAGATAAGCTACCATCGCTCGAGCTAGCCTTATTTTCATTTTGTTTGTAAGCATATTTCAATATTTGATATTAATAAATGAAGTGTTATTTATGTTGCATCTCTATATTTATGGTTATATCTATAATTTGTTGTGTTCCTATTTAAATCTAGATCTGTGTTATCAGAGCAGTCTGCTCTTTCTCTGTTTTTCTTTTGCATGTCCCCAACGAGGTCGGGATATAAGGAGTTAGGGCTCAATTTGGTTGAACCTTTGCAAAATCAGCCTCGCAAACCCCGACAGCCGCCCATGGGGGAAAAAAGAAAGACGAGGAAACAAGAGATCCTATCAAAATATTGCTCGAGGGGCCCTCGAAAAACAAAGGAACACGATGATGAATAACTTTGCCTGGATCCTTCAATGGTTGCCCACTGGTGGCTCATCCACATCCAGAAGCCACTCTTGAGGCTCCACTCCTTTTAAGGTACAAGTAAACTTTGACATTCCCATATTTGAGGGCCAAAGAGATGCAGACGCCATATATAAATGGTTAGATTTGTTAGAAGGATATTTTTCTGTTCATGATTTTTCCAGCCAAGAAAAGATTACTTTTTCTCTTCTTAAAGTCGCCCCCCATGTCAAGGACTGGTGGGAAACCTACTGTGAGCAGAAGGATGAAAGTACGACCTTATTGTTTTCAGCCGCTCCCACTTGGAATTTGATATGGGATGCCATCAACGAGCAGTACTACCCTGTCAGGAGCTATGAGGATAAATACATAAAGTGGACCATGTTGCGGTAGGGAAGGGACCAAGATGTGTATGAGTTTACCAATCTTTTGCATACCCTTCTCACAAAGTTGGGTATCAAGGATTCAAAGAAACATTTGGTACTCAAGTATTGCTGCTACCTACACAGATACATCTAGGACGAGATGGAGTTCCTGGACATCTCCTTGCTCGGCACGACATACTAATATGCTATCAAGATCGAGCATAAGTTTAAACAGAAGAAGCGAGACTTTGGATTTGTGAATCTGAAGCAAGGAAAGGGTGCCCCCAAACCACAGAACAAAGGACAAAGCCATGGCAGGATGGCCTAGGATAACCTACCAAAGCCGCAAGCAAAGAACAACGCCGTGAAGCCGAAGAAGGACACGTGAAAGTGGTGTGAGTTCCATCAGAGCTCCACTCACAACACAAGTGAGTTTCGGGTCAAGCAGTCATTGGTTGTTAAGCTAAAGGCTTCAGAATCATATGCATGTTTCGACTCTGAGTCAGAACCCGATTATGGGAATGACAAAGAGAAACATATTATCGATGTGAAGCCCAACACCACCATCGCCACCACAAATATCTAGAAGGAGGAACCCGAAGATCAAGAGGAGGAGGAGCGCCTCTTCCACTCCCAAATGTGGGTAAAGGGTTCCCCGCTACAGTTCATTGTCGACAATGAGAGCCAAAAGAACCTTATTTCAACAGAGGTCGTGAAGCGGTTGGACTTACTAACCATAACACACCCACAACCATACACCACCGGGTGGCTTCACCAAGGACGAGATCTTCGCGTGACCCAACAATGTCGCCTTCCATACAGCATCAAGCCCTTCACGGATGAGGTATTATGTGACATTTCTCTCCATAATGTTTGTGATGTATTATTAGGCCAACCATACTTGTGGAAGCAACATGTTGTGTATGAGTCAAGGCCTCACGTTATTATTGTTACCTTGGGAAATAAGTTGTACAGGATACCAGAGGTAGCACCGCCTACTGTCATCTCTTTGGTTACTGCAAAACAATGCAGTAAGATCATTTCCAAAACAGATGCCTCTAACTATGCTATTGCGTCAATCCTTATTCAACATGGGCATCTAGTGGCATATCATAGTGAGACACTTTTAGACACAATCGGGAAGTATCCAACTTATGACAAAGAGATGTATTCCATTGTGCGGGCTTGTCGATAATGGAAGCATTACATTTTGGGGAAGGAAATGGTCATCCACACAGACCACCAACCCCTACAGTTCATATAGACACAAGGGAAGTTGAAGAATGATTGCCATCAGAAGTGGTCCACATACCTGCAACAGTTCCATTTGAATATCAAGTACAAGAAGGGCAGCACCAATAATGTTGCAGACTGCCTCAGCCAACCACCGATCATGGCATTAACCATCATGCTCAACTCTTATGGGCACGAGACTTCTAATTGGCCACTTCTCTACAAAAGTGACCTGGAATTCAGCCACACATACCAGACGCTCTTAGGGGGTCCGCATGTTCCAAATTTTCACCTCCAAGATTCCCTATTATGCCACCTGGGACACCTTTGTGTTCCTTCAAGCGAGCGTGCCAAGATGATTTAGCAAGTGAATTACAGTCGAGTTGTTGGGCATTTTGGGGTCAAGAAAACGATGGCAGTACTATAGAAGTATTTCTATTGGTTGAATTTTCGACAAGATGTCGGCAAGTACATAAGAGCCTACAATGCATGTGTCATTGCCAAACTGACCATCAAGAAGCAAGGCCTCTATACTTTATTGCCTACCCCTAGTCAACCTTGGGAATCCATCTCCATGGATTACATGTCGGGCCTTCCTTCTACTAAGCATGGCAACGACTATGTTTTTGTGGTCATCGACAGATTCTCGAAGATGCCCATTATGGTGGCCTCCAAGAAGAATATCACAACAGAAGCCACTACTGAACTATTTTTTCAACGAGTGTGGGTACACTTTGGGATCCCACAGTCTATCATCTGAGATTGGGATAGTAGGTTCCTTAGTACATTTTGGTCCAATCTCTCATCGATGTTGGACACCAAGCTCACTAAGTCCACAGCTTTCCATCCCCAAAATGATAGCCAGACAGATATCGTCAACAGGATAATTTTACACATTCTGCACATGTACAACTCAAAGAATCCACAAACATGAGATGAGAGCCTCCCCTATGTCCACTGCAGCTATAACTAGGCTCTCCACAGCTCGACTGGCCATAGCCCTTTTCAGGTGGGCTTGGGATTCCAGCCACTGTCCCATTGATGTGGCCATACCATTTTCAGCTACTCTGGCAAATTCGGCTCATGTCCAGTCCAAAGACAATAAGGCAAATAAATTCATCGAGCAGATCCGCTAGCAGGTCCACGACATTATGGAGAAATCAAATGCCAACTACAAGCAGCAACATGATCAACATCAAGTGCCACACAAGTTTCAGGTGAGCAACAAAGTTTGGTTGCATTTGCAAAAGGAACGCCTTATCGGAGCCTATCAGAAACTAAGAACACTACGATATGGTCCTTACACCATTACCAAGGTTGTGGGAGATAATGCATTTAAGCTCAGCATTCCCCCTTTCCTTGGAATGCACCCAATGTTCAATTTGGATCGCCTTTGACCATACTTCCCACCATTGTTGGACACATCAGACATTGCAAAACAACTCACACCTACAGAGTTAAATCCAGACTGCATGGAACAAACCACAACTGATTGGATCATGGACACATAGATCAAAAACACATGACAGCAAAGGATCCAACTATATTGAGTTGTCAAAGCAGGCCAACTCCTTCACCAAGGCAAGTGGCTCACCAAGGATCAAGTTCAGTAGAAGTTTCCTCATCTCATGGAGGAACTCAACGCAATGGGGACCATTACTTCCTAAGGGTGGAGGAATGATCCAGGTGGATATTGGTGACCACCCGCCTATTCCACTTAGACCCCCACCATTGTTTCTTTCATTTTTCAGTTTCCTTATTTGTAGCACAATTTACTATTTTTGGCAGTTTTTCGAGTCCAGAACTTCCGGAGCTGTTTTGATATTTCTAATGAGGTATCCACTTAGGGAGGAATGATCCAAGTGGATTGGTGGCCATCCACCTATTCCACTTGGACCCCCACCATTATTTCTTTCATTTTTTTAGTTTCCTTATTTGTAACACAATTTACTATTTTTGGTCGTTTTTCGGGTCTTGAACTTTCGGAGCCATTTTTCGGGTCCTCGGATAGATCTTTCTAATGAGGCATTTTGCACGTCAAATGGAGATTGTGTGCCAAAGTTACGACCCTGGGTAGTTGATGTACCAATTTACCCAAACGGGGCCCATAGTTTGGCACTTCATCTCATAGGGTTAAATTTTTGGATGTTTAGGGTTTTCCATTGTTTCTCAATAATAAATAAGCGTTCAAGCCTCATTGTAACATAGTTCAGAGGCATGTAGCTACCGCATCTCTTCTCAAATATTTGCTACCATCACCCGAGCTAGCCTTATTTCCATTCTATTTGTAAGCATATTTCAATATTTGATATTAATGAAATGAAGTGTTATTTATGCTGCATCTTTGTATTTATGGTTATATCTATAATTTGTTGTGTTCCTATTTAAATCTGGGTCAATGGTATCTGAGAAGTCTTCTCTTTCTCTATTTTTCTTTGCATGTCCCCAATGCAGTTGGCATATAAGGTGTTAGGGCTTGATCTGGTTGAACATTTACAAGATCAACCTTGCAAACCCCAACAACTGCCCATGGGGGAAGAAAAGAAAGATGAGGCATTAGGAGATCCTATCAAAATATTTCTCGAGGCAGCTATCAAGAAACAAAGGAACGCGATGATGGATAACTTTGCCTAGATCCTTCAACAGTTTCCCACCAGCGATGCAGCCACATCCAGCAACCACTCTAGAGGCTCCACTCCTTTTAAGGTAGAAGTAAACTTTGACATTCCCATATTTGACGGTCAAATAGATGCAGACGTTGTAGATAAATGGTTGACTTTTTTAGAAGGATATTTTTCTGTTCATGATTTTTCCAGCTGGGAAAATATTACTTTTTCTTTTCTCAAAGACTCCTCCCATGTCAATGACTGGTGGGAAACCTACTATGAGCAGAAGGATGAAAGTACGACCTCACTGTTTTCAGCCACTCCCACTTGGAATTCGTTCTGGGATGCCATCAAGGAGTTGTACTACCCTGTCAGGAGCTATGAGGATAAATACATAAATTAGACAACTACGGCAGGGAAGGGACCAAGATGTGTCAGAGTTTACCAATGTTTTTCATACCATTCGCATGAACTTGGGTATCAAAGATTATGTGAAACATTTGGTACCAAAGTACCGCCACTGCCTACATAGATACATCCAGGATGAGATGGATTTCTTGGACATCTCCTTGCTTGACACGGCGTATTGATACGTTGTCAAGATGACCCAAAATTTTAAACAGAAGAAGCAAGACGTTGGATCTTCGAATCCGAAGCAAGGGAAAGGTGCCCCCAAACCATAGAACAAAGGACAAAGCCAAGGTGGGATGGCCTAGGATAAACCGCCAAAGCCACAAGCAAGGAACAACACCGTAAAGCCAAAGAAGGAAACGGGAAAGTGGTGTGAGTTCCATAAGAGCTCCACTCACAACACAAGTAAGTGTTGGGCCAAGTAGTCACTGGTGCCCGAGCTGAAAGCTTTAGACTCAAACGCATGTTCTAACTCTAAGTCAAAACCTGACAAAAGGAATTACAAAGGCAAGCATATTATTGATGTGGAGTCCAACGCCATCATTGCCACCATGAACATCTAGAAGGAGGAACATGAAGATCCAGAGGAGGAGGAACGCCTCTTCCACTCCCAGATGTGGGTAAAGGGTTCCCCGCTACAGTTCATTGTCGACAACGGGAACCAAAAGAACCTCATTTCATTAGAGGTCATGAAGCAGTTGGGCTTACCCATCACAACACACCCACAACCGTACACCATTAGGTGGCTTCACCGAGGATGGGATCTTCGCGTGATCCAACAATGTTGCCTTCCATACAACATCAAGCCCTTCACGAATGAGGTATTATGTGACGTTGCTCTCCTTGATTTTTGTTATGTATTATTAGGCCAACCATACTTGTGGAAGCGAAATTATGTGTATGAGTCAAGGCCTCACGTTGTTATTGATACCTTGGGAAATAATTTGTACAAGATACTGGAGGTAGCACTGCCTACCGCCATCTCTTTGGTTACTACTAAACAATGCAGTAAGCTCATTTCCAAAACCAAGAAATTTGTTTTCCTGATGATACACCTTCAGGGAAAGAAGAAGATGGTGGCCATGACCTCTAGATAGGGACCCTTTGCATCACAACAACAGATGGACAAGGTCGTGGAGGAGTACAAGGACATCTTCACCTCCCCCGCAAGGGTGCCTTTGCACTGTCAGGTCAAGCACTCCATCGATCTGACCCCAGGTGCATCGTTGCCCAATGGACTAATCTATCGGTGTTGTATTCTAGAGAACGATGAAATCAACAGGCAGATTCAGTAGCTACTACAGAAAGGTCTCATCCGACCAAATTCATCTCCCTATGGGAGCCCGATCGCGTTGGTACAGAAGAAAGTTGGGACTTGGAGACTCTGCATTAGCTATCAAGCATTGAACAAAATCATTGTCTGGAATAGGTACCCGATCCCACCGATTTATGACCTTCTAGACCAACTCAAGGGGGGGAAATATTTCAGTAAGATTGACTTGAAGTCTAGATATCACCAGTTACCAATATAGCCCTTTGATGTGTGGAAGATTGTCTCCAAAGCCAAGGAGGGCCTTTTCGAATGGTTGGTTATGACTTTAGGGTTGACGAATGCTCCTGCAACCTTCATGAGGCTAATGGATGAAATCTTGCGACCATTCACCAACTCATTTGTAGTGGCATATTTGGATGACATCCTAATCTTCATCCAGATTTGGGAAGAGCACCTCCACCACATCCGACGAGTTCTCAAAACATTGCGACAACACAATTTGTGTGCTAATTTGGAGAAATGCACTTTTGGCATGACCCAGGTTCAGTATTTGGGATACATTATTGATGAACAGGGGGTGCATGTGGGTCCAACCAAGATCTAATTCATTCGGGATTGGCCAGCCCCAACCACTCTAACAAAGCTCTGTAGCTTTCTAGGTCTTGCCAATTTCTACTGCAGGTTTGTGTTGGGGTTCTCTCATATCACTTAGCCCTTGAGTCAAGTCACCAAGGGAGGAGTGAAATCAAAATTATTTTGGTCTAAATCTCATTAGAAGGCATTCGTAGAGTTGAAACATCGCCTCTGCTCTGCAATAGTGCTCGCATTACCAGACTTGCAACAACCATTTGAGATCTAAACAGATGCCTCTGACTATGCTATTGGGGCAGTCCTTACTCAATAGGGGCATCTAGTGGCATATCGAAGTGAGACACTTCCAGACATAGTTCAGAAGTATCTAACTTATGACAAAGAGATGTATTCCATTGTGTAGGCATGCTGACAATGGAAGCATTACATTTTGGAGAAGGAAACAGTGATCCACACAGACCACCGACCCTTGTAGTTCATACAGACGCAAGGGACATTGCAGCATGATCGCCATCAGAAGTGGTCCACATACCTACAATAGTTCCATTTGAATATCAAGTAGAAGGGCAGCACCAATAATGTTGCAGACTACCTCATCAGACTACCAATCATGGCATTAACCATCGTGCTCAACTCTTGTGGGCATGAGACTTCTGATTGGCCACTTCTCTACACAAGCAACCCAAAATTTGACCACACATACCAGGTGCTCTTGGAGGGTCAACAAGTTCCATATTTTCACCTCCAGGATGCCCTGTTATGCCACCTGAGACACCTTTGTGTTCCTTCAAGCGAGTGTGCCAAAATGATTTTAATAGTTATCTATGTAATATCGGTAGTATAGTTGGTAAGAATAAATGTTTCAGTAGTGATAGTACTATAGATAAGAGTAATTTATGTCATGATAACGTTGCTATTCCAGGTATAGAGGATGAGAACCTCAGCAAAAAGGTCCCTCTTCCCTCTTCCCGGAATAGTAAAGTTGTTAATCTTTCTAGCTTTTCCTTCTCCCCCGAGGTTTTTAGTCTTTTAAGAAAGGGCTTAAACTTTGCCCTTGCCCCTAGGAAAATCCCTGTTGATGACATTATTTGTGACGTGGAGCATGGTATTAAAGATCTCCCTGATAATATTAAGAACACTATCAGGCAGGATTGTGCTGTTGTCCTCAGGAAGGCTAAACCCCCTCGGAGAAACCTCAGTAAGGAGGAGTCTTATGCCCTTAAGTCCTTAAATCAGAATGAGGATATTGTAGTCCTTAAGGCGGACAAAGGATGGCAACGGTCATCCTCAACAAGGAAGATTACTGTAAGAAGATGTTAGATCATCTTCACAACAGTGGCAGTTATAAAAAGCTGGCCAAGAATCCTCTGAAGAAAATCTCTAAAGCAGTGGCTCTCGCCATCAAATCTAGTAGCTCGGTGAGTGCCCTATCTCGCAAGCTCATTGAAAGCAATCCCATTGCTCCCAGAATCTATGGGGTGCCTAAAATTCACAAGGAAGGGGCACCTCTGAGGCCTATTGTCAACACCATCGGGGGTCCGACCTACCTTCTAGCCAAGTTTCTGGCTCTTAAGCTTAAACCCCTGGTTGGTCGCACTGAGTCCTTCGTGAAGGACTCTGCTTCCTTCATTATGGATCTCAAGGATATGAGGCGTGAACCAGAAGACATTCTTGTCAGCTTTGATGTGGTCTCCTTGTATACTTGCATCCCTATAAAAGAGGCCTTGGAAGTGATCTATCGCCTAACTGATCCAGATACCGCTCATCTGGTTGAGGTTTGTCTCACTTCCACATTCTTCTGTTTCGAAGGTGAGTTCTTCGAGCAGACTTGTGGTGTTGCCATGGGTTCCCCCCTCTCCCCGATTGTGGCTAATCTTTTTATGGAGGATTTCGAGGCCAAAGCTCTAGCCTCGGCGCGTCTCCTTCCGAAGCTTTGGAAAAGGTATGTAGATGACACTAATGTCATCTAGCCCCATGGCCATGAGGAGCTGGATCATTTCTTCAATCACCTCAATGGCCAGTCCTCAGCTATTAAGTTCACCATGGAAAAAGAGGTCAATGGCAGCCTCCCTTTTCTGGATATTCTTATCTCTAGGAAGGAGGACGGCTCTCTCTCCCACTCTGTGTTCCGCAAGAAAACGCACACGGAGCAGTATCTTCACGCCCATTCCCACCATTTCCCTGCTCAGAAGATGGGGGTTCTTAACACCCTGGCCACTCGTGCCCTGAGGATTTCGGATAAGGAGAGCCTGGATAGAGAGAGATCCCACCTCCTAGATGTCTTTGTGGAAAACTGATATAGTAGGCACCTAGGTCGGAAAGCTTTCCTTACAGCCTCTAGAAATGCGCTTAAGAAAAAAGAACCTAAGGAACGCCATCTAGGTGTCCATCTTCCCTATATCCAGGGGACCACAGACAAGATTGCTCGAATCCTCAGAAGGTTTGATGTTCCCTCAACCTTCAGGCCCCTAAAAACCATTCGTACTTCCCTTCGGTCAGTGAAGGATCCGGTTAACCCTATGGACATGAAGGGAGTGTATTTGATTCCTTGCTCATGTGGGACGCCCTATATAGGAGAAACAAGGCGCTCCATCCAGCAAAGAATATGCGAGCATGCAGCTGACCTGAGGCATGGAAGGACAAAGTCTTCAGCCTTAGCAGAACATGTGGACAAGACCAGGCATCATGTCTGTATTGAGGAGGCCAAGGTTATTGCCAAGGTAGCTCATTTCCATCATCGTAAGTTTAGGGAAGCTATAGAAATTGAAAAGAGGCCTAACAATCTCAACAGAGATGATGGCTGGAAGGTAAGTAGGTGTTGGATCCCCGCCCTGTCTTCTTAAGGTTTCCTTTAGTTTTTCTCTTGTTCTTCGCCTCCTGTGTCTCTGTATCGCCCTTCCAGGTTGTTTTCTTTCTGCGTTTAGTAGAATCTCCTTTATTATATAAATTTATTTATAGATATAGATATCGAGCGACTGTTTATTCTCCCCCCTTTTTTGTCTATGAGTATTATCGTTACGATTATCATTCTTCTTAATTTTGGATATATGCAACTTTCATATAAATATTTATAAACATATAATATAGTATTTATATATACTTATAATTTCAGTATTTGATTTGATGATTTTTACATTATTTAATTATTTAATGCATTCATGAGGTCATCATTAATACATAGTTAGTTACTATTTATTCTTGGTTCTAATTTTATTTAGTTTACTTACATTTATATTCATAGTTTTATCTTTATCATTATTACTAAGTATTTATTTATTTATTTATTTATTTTCTAAGCAGTCTTATCAGCTCTTTAATTATCGATAATAAAATAGGATAGATCTAGTTATCTCTCCTATCTTTAAACCATTCTACATTATATTCTGATAAAATCATATATATATATATTATAAGTATATATATATATATATATATATAGAATATATATATTATATATTATCTTAACAAAACTAATTAAATTAAGTAATAAACAATCCTATAGATGTTCTTGATAGGTATTCTATTTTAATTAATAAATTAGATACAAATTAACTTAATTTTTAAAACAGCCTTCATGATTATTAACACTTCGTTGACCTTAACAAACTAATTTATATACATATTAATAAATAAATTAACAAATGGGCAACTTAAGTCTTGAA
>APFE031055531.1:137927-236426 GCA_000404065.3 Pinus taeda | reverse complement strand
TTAATGGTAAGTTTCAAGACTTAAGTTGCCCATTTGTTAATTTATTTATTAATATGTATATAAATTAGTTTGTTAAGGTCAACGAAGTGTTAATAATCATGAAGGCTGTTTTAAAAATTAAGTTAATTTGTATCTAATTTATTAATTAAAATAGAATACCTATCAAGAACATCTATAGGATTGTTTATTACTTATGTATATATAATTATGGTCTTTAAGATAGGTATATATATATATAATATATTTATCAGAATATAATGTAGAATGGTTTAAAGATAGGAGAGATAACTAGATCTATCCTAAATCTTCAGCCTTAACAGAGCATGTGGACAAGACCAGACATCATGTCTGTATTGAGGATGCCAAGGTTATTGCCAAAGTAGCTCATTTCCATCATTGTAAGTTAAGGGAAGCTATAGAAATTGAAAAGAGGCCTAACAATCTCAACAGAGATGACGGCTGGAAGGTAAGTAGGTGTTGGATCCCCGCCCTGTCGTCTTAGGTTTCCTTTAGTTTTTTTCTCTTGTTCTTCACCTCCTGTGTCTCTTTGTCGCCCTTCCTGGTTGTTTTCTTTCGGCGTTTGGTAGAATCTCCTATTTTATATAAATTTATTTATAGATATATATATATCGAGCGACTGTACATTCTCCCCCGTTTCTGTTTATGAGTATTATCATTATGATTATCATTCGTCTTAATTTTAGATATATGCATCTTTTATATATATTTTATAATTTCAGTCATTTGATTTGATGTAGTTATATGGTTTTTTACATTATTTAATTATTTAATGCATTCATGAGGTCATCATTAATACATAGTTAGTTACTATTTATTCTTGGTTCTAATTTTATTTAGTTTACTTACATTTATATTCATAGTTTTATCTTTATCATTATTACTAAGTATTTATTTATTTATTTATTTATTTTCTAAGCAGTCTTATCAGCTCTTTAATTATCGATAATAAAATAGGATAGATCTAGTTATCTCTCCTATCTTTAAACCATTCTACATTATATTCTGATAAATAATATATATAGATATATAATATATATATATATATTTAATAATATATATATATATATATATATTATATTAATAAACTAATTAAATTAAGTAATAAACAATCCTATAGATGTTCTTGATAGGTATTCTATTTTAATTAATAAATTAGATACAAATTAACTTAATTTTTAAAACAGCCTTCATGATTATTAACACTTCGTTGACCTTAACAAACTAATTTATATACATATTAATAAATAAATTAACAAATGGGCAACTTAAGTCTTGAAACTTACCATTAAAATTATATATTTATGTGTATCCTAATAATATTAGTACTCATTTACTTTTATTCTAACAACCGATTACCTTTATTAATTTGACTAAGAATGGATATTATAAAATAAATCATTTTATTCTATTTTATTTATATAATTCAGAATTTTTTATGCACTAATTGTACCTAAAGTTTACTTATTTTAGAGTAATTATATTATTAATAAGATTATTATAATAATAATAATTTTTAATTTATTAATATAATGTTGACCTCGCCTTAGAGTCCAAAATAGTCGTTAATTAGCTGTTATGTAGCCGTTGGAGTCTCTGCACAGTCTATTTATCATGCTAGGCCAGATATGATTCTTCAACTTGTCCTGACGATGAACCACACTAGTTGGTTCGAAACGCGTCGACAAAGGTCTTTTTCATGTGATTTTACGCCGAAGCTCGTCCTATAAAGATGATGGATCACAGAAGCCTCAATTCTACGAAGTGAATTACAATCGGGCTATTGGGCATTTTGGGGTCAAGAAAATGGTGGCAGTACTACAGAAGTATTTCTATTGGACAAATCTTCGACAAGATGTCAGGGAGTACATTAGAGCCTGCATTGCCTGCGCCATTGCCAAATCGACCATCAAGAAGTAAGGCCTTTATACTATGTTTCCTACCCCTAATTGACCTTGGGGATCCATCTACATGGGTTACATGTCGGGCCTTCCTTCTACTAAGCATGGCAAAGACTGTGTTTTTGTGGTCGACGACAGATTCTCAAAGATGGCCATTATGGCAGCCTGCAAAAAGAATATCACAATAGAAGCCACTACTAAACTATTCTGTGAACGAGTGTAGGTGCACTTTGGGATCCCATAGTCTATCATCATAGATCAAGACAGTAGGTTCCTCAGTACATTTTGGTTTAGTCTCTGGTTGATACTAGACACCAAGCTCACTAAGTCCACAACTTTCCATCCCCAAATTGATGGCCAGACAGAGGTCATCAACGGGATGATCGTACACATTCTACGCATGTACAACTCAAATTATCCACACACATGGGATGAGGGCCTCCCCTATGTCTAGCACAATTATAATCGGTCTCTCCACTACTCGACTGGCCACAGCCCTTTTCAGGTGGGTTTGGGATTCCAGCCACTATGTCCCATTGATGTGGCCATACCATTTGCAGCTACACAGATAGATTCAGCTCATGTCTAGTCCGAAGTCAATAAGGCAAACAGCTTCATTGAGCACATCCAACACATCTGCCAGCAAGTCCACGACCTTCTAGAGAAATAAAATGCCAAGTACTCTTAATAAAAATCCTAAATGTATGGGGAGGAGAAGGTCTTCTTGGCGCAGATATCTTGTCTATGGAGCTCAATAAACCATTTAGGTTTATCAACATCAATGAACCTTACCATAACAAAGAATTATTCTAGAATAAAATCATGCAAGCCGACTTTATGAATCAAGATAATATAATTTTTTGTGGAGATTTAAATTTCTCCTCAGTACAGCAGAATCTTGGGGATTCAAGGACCAAAGTGATCATCTCACAACCTTTTTTGAAAACTTGTTGGATGCTCATGATTTTCTAAATATTGACCCTATTAAACTCAAGCCAACTTGGAGGAATCGTAGGTTGGGGGAAGATGCCCTAGCTAGAAGATTGGACCGATTCTTGATCAAAGCCCCTCTTTTGGCAAGTTTAAATCTTTTTCATCAATGGGTGGGGAGTGGTGGGATCTCTGATCACTCTCTTATTTTTCTGCAGCTCAAGGGTAATCTTTATAAACCCTCTTCTCCTTTTAAATTTAATTTATCTTGGTTATTGGAGCCGATTTTCAAGAATTTGGTCACGACATCTTAGCTCCATTTCTCTCAGAATGAAGCTTCCTCTTTAGGGGAGCTCTTTGCAAAAAATCTAGCAATTCTAAAAGGCAAAACAATAATCCGGGCCAGATTAAAACAAAGAAAGGAAGAGGAAGAACTACAAAGGATTGAAAAGGCTCTTTTAGCATTCGAAGAATCAATTCCTACTGGTGCGAACTCGGCTGAACAAAAGATGTAGTTGATTCAGCTAGAAACTGATAGAATTAAACTTCTTCACTCAAAAGAAGAAACCTGGAGGCTCGAGAGCAGAGAAATATGGCTCAAAGTAGGTGATGAAAATTCAAAGTTCTTTCAACAATATGCAAGGGGTCGGAAAGCCATTAACACAATATGGGAATTACAAGACTCGTAAGGAAGGAAAGCCAGAAATTTTGAGCAACTCGATAACATAAGGATTAGACATTTCTCTAATATCTACAAAGCCCCCATTGGAATAATCCTTCCAAGCATCATTCGCACTGCCAAAGCTCTGCCCAGATTTATCGAGCCACAAGAAATTGAAGATCTAAACTCTCAGGGTGCTAGAGAAGAGCTTGAAGATGCTGAAGTGCTTTCATAAGGATAAGAGCCCGGGTCCTGATGGGTGGCTGGTTGAATTCTTCAGTTCCTTTATTGATTTAATTGGAGATGATCTCATCTAGACCATTGAAGAAAGCCGAAAGTCTGGCAGAATTTTGGAGGCCTTCAACTCGAATTTCCTGACAATTATCCCAAAAACTGATAACCCTTCCTCCTTTGACGATTATAGACCCATATCCCTCTGCAATAGCATTTACAAAATCATCTCCAAAATAATAGCCCTCCGTATTAAGCCTTTCCTCTCCCGAATGATATCCAAGGAACAATTTATCTTTCTCGACCATCGCCAGATACATGAAGCAATTGGCTCTGCTGAGGAAGCTCTCCACTCGATTAAAAAGCTCCATAAAAAGTCAATCATCCTAAAATTTGATCTTTCCAAAGCCTTTGATCGTACCTATTGGTCCTACCTCAGGATAACTCTCACACACATTACATTCCCTTTTGTTTTCATCAATTGGATCATGGGTTGTCTTACTTCAGTCTCCTACAGTATTCTCATCAATGGAGCAGCTTTGGGTTTCTTTCATGCAAAACGAGGCCTTAGGAAGGGATGTCCTCTCTTCCCGCTGCTCTTTCTCCTCATCATGGAAGGTTTTAGCAGACTGATTAAAAAAAAGGCAGAGAGGAAGGCTCCGTGCTTGGAGTCAAGCTCTCGGATATGTCCTCTATAACCCACCTCTTATTTGCAGATGATGTACTGATTTTTTTGAATGGATCTTTTCAAGACTCATATGATTTCAAGGGCATTCTTGATCTTTTTTGTAAAGCTACATGCATGCAGCCAAATATTGCAAAATCAACTATTATCATAGTTTCCTGCCAGCTGAATGAAGCAAGATTAGCTAGCCAACTTTTTGAATATAATCGTCAAGATATGGATGATGGTCTCAAATATTTGGGTTTTAGATTGAAACCAAATGGTTATCGTGTAGCAGATTGGACTTGGCTTATTGCCAAGATTGAAAGCAAAATCAATATTTGGCAATAGAGATGGCTATCTAGAGTAGGTAGGCTCACCCTCCTCAAGTCGTTCCTTCATGTTATTCCAGTTTACTGGATGTCGTTGACCTGGATCCCCAAAGGCATTTTAAAAATAATTCAACAATTATGTTGTCGCTTCCTTTGGCGGGGGAAAAATTCAGGGAAAACCTTTGCTTGGGTCTGTTGGGACAGTTTTAATAAACCCAAAAAGCTAAGGGGGTTGGGGCATAAAAATTTTGCATTTATTCTCTGAGGCTTTGGCTGCAAAACTGGGCTAGCAACTTATTAAATCCAGATGTCTTTGGCAGGAAATCACTTATTATAAGTACATATACCTGCTCTCAGTCTTGGATTGGATATGCAGACCTTCAGTTCCTACATCTGGTGCCTCCATAATTTGGAAAGCAATAACTTAGTCTATCTCTCTAATCAAGCGAGGTCTGGCTTGGAAAGTTGGCAATGGAGTTCATGTGAGGATTGGTTTGGATGCATGGAGTGGATGTGGGAATGGCCATATTCATCCCCGTCCTCTTTGCAATTTCCGAAATGTCTCAGGCATCACCACTTATCACATATAGTGGTTGCTTCCCATGACAGTTGGCAAAACCAGACTTGGAAGGACCATAGAACGCTCAACATTCCAGATGTTTCGGTCGAAGATTGGCAGAGCTTCATAGGTTCATTAGAGGAGGAAAATGTGTGTATAAGTGACAATCAAGATGTCCTTATCTAGGCATTGGATCCCCACGGCAGATACTCCGCCAAATCAGGTTATGATTATGCATCGGCAGCTAGACTCACTGGTGATTCCTCTTGGAGGTGGAGTCATATCTAGAAATTAAAGGCCCCTCCTAAATCTAGGCTTTGCATATGGTGCATTTTAAAAGACAAGGTTCCCACTGAACTAATGTTGAGGCTTCGTGCAAACTGTGGGCCTTCTAGATGTTGTTTGTGTAGGATGCATGAGAAGGATACTTCTCATCTTTTCCTTAATTGTAGTATCTCAAAAGCCTTCTAGTTAAGGATCCTTACTTCACTAAATCTTCATATTGATTGGTCTGGACAAGATATCGCAGAGACTTGGCAAAGATGGTGGAAAAAGCCAACTCACAGAAAATTAGATGTCTTGCACTGCTAATCAGCTGGGGAATCTGGCGTAACAGGAACAAATCCATTTTCATGAATGACAAAATAGATTGGGATTCCTCCAATATTTCATTGATGGCCATATACAATTTGATCCCAGAGGATTAGAACCTTCAACCCCCTCGGATCATTACCCACGAATCCATAGACACAAATGCCCCGTGGGGTTATTTTGATGGATCGGCACAAGCTAAAGGTTCTGGAGGTGGGGCGGTACTACATATGGATAACATAGTGTCTTATAGAATCAAGGTCAGCCTAGGCAGAGGCACAAACAACTATGCTGAATTGAGCAGCCTAAAATACCTTCTCCTCTTTGCAAAAGAACAAAATTGCCAACAACTTCAAATATTCGGAGACTCACAGCTCATAATTAACTGGACAAATGAAGTTAATCATTGTCACTTGCACATATTTAGAGATATTTTGACTAATATCCTTTCTCTAAAGTCTCAATTTGATTCATTTGCATGCTCACATATATACAGGGAAAGGAATGAGATCGCTAATCATTTATCCAAAGAGGCATCGCAGCTGAACAGAGGTCAATGGAAGATATAGGAATACAGGGGTGGTATTTTCTACAGTTACTATCATCGTCCTTTCATGGACATGATTGGTTCTTTTCCGAATGATCGTTAGATCATTCAACATATTTTCTATTACTCTCTCTTTCTATGTATATAACTTGTCTAGTTTTCAGTTTATTTTTGGACAAAGCACCTATTTTAGAAACTTACTGGACTTCTCTGAAGTTTATTATCAGTAAAGCATAAAGATAGTTTTTTAAAAGCTTATAATAGCTCTAAACAGTACTCCATTATTGCTGACAGCAGTTCATATATGCAGTATCATACAACATGTAATTTTCTTATCTTTTTAATGAAAATTATGCTTTTTCCTAGGAAAAAAAGAAAACTTGAGCTCTACACACCACTCCCTATTCCGAATTGTCCATGGGAAAGTGTGTCGATGGATTTTGTAGGAGGTTTGCCTTTGTCTAGGAAAAGTCAGGACTATTTGTATGTCGTCGTTGACCGTTTTAGTCAGATGTGTATTTTAATGCCTTGAAAAAAGCAGATCACTACAGAGCAGACTGCTTATCGTTTCTTTCAACATGTTTGGGTCCATTTTGGGTTGCCCACATCGATTGTGTCAGATCAGGACTCTCGCTCTCTTGGAGAATTTTGGACCAACTTGTGGAAGATGATGGACACCAAGTTGAAAAGAAGCACGACATTTCACATAGACTGATGGACAGACAGAGGTTGTCAAACGCACCATGGTACACTTGTTGCGAGGCTATTGTGGGAAACATCCTAAGTTGTGGGATGAGCATCTTCCATATGTGCAGCATTCCTACAATCGAGCAGTAAACTCCTCTATGCATTGTTCACCATTTGAGACATGTTTTGGCTACCTACCAAAAGATCCTTTTGATATGGTCTTTGGAAGGGAAGATGACTCCAGTGGACGTGATGACAGGGACAAAGTGCAACAGTTCATTTAGCGGATCTAGTTGATTCACCAAGCAGTTAGAGAAAATTCAAGCCCGATACAAGGCTTAACATGACAAATACCGAGTCGAACACCAATTTCAAGTGGGCAACAAAGTGTGGTTCCATATCAGCAAGGAAAGGATGAAAGGAGAAGGGAAGAAGTTATGACCAATCCAGTATGGTCCATTCACCATCTTGGAGAAGATTGGAAACAATTCCATTCGTCTCAATTTACCGACATATATGCAAATGTACTCCATAATGAATGTGGAAAACTTAAAGTTGTATGAGCCACCATTGATTATGGACATCGGATAGGTGGGCACAATTCCTATAGTTGATGACTTTGCACCAAAGTATCTCGATGAGTTACCTGAAGACATCATCCTTGATAGAAGAACCAGGACTTCACGATGGGGAGATGTGGAATACCTTCGAGTTGGTTTCAAGGGGATGCACCTTAGCAAGGAAAAATGGCTGGAAAAAGAAAGAGTGAGGGAACAATTCCCTCACTTGCCAATTGACTGATAAAGATTTTGGCGGTCCAAAAGCTCCTCAATGGGGAGGATTGATCCACGTGGATCTCCAGACATCAGTGGCATGGAAAAGGCTCAAAATTCAAAGTGGCGGAAAGACGATTAACTTGACATCAGATCAAAGTGCTCGTTGCCTTGATTCCATCAGTGCGAACGACACTCCAATCCGAGTCCCGGTGAGGAAGATAGAGGCAGTTAGAGTTGGGTTGACTTTTGTTGACTGGGCAAGATTAATGAAGACACAATTTGGAATTTTTCTGACCGACGGAATCTAGCCAATTCCAGCAAGATTCCGAGTGAAATCACCACCTGGTTAAAATGACTCTTTCGATCAAAATCTGAATTCTCAAAAATGCACAGGTTGTTTTGTTTAACAAAAAAATATATAAAAAAAAGGATGGCAGGCCACCAACCCCACCACACCAATCCTATCCGCATAAATGTATTAGTGGAGGGGCGGGCCACTACCCCCGGCCCCTCCCACGGAACCACTATTAACAATTGCATAGAGTTTGGGTGGGTCGGCCCTTAGGGCACGGACCTAACCCATTTAAAAACAAACCATGCATTAAAGGTGGGCCAGCCCGTGGGGAGCAGACCCAACCTTCCACCCACCACCATTAACCGAGGATATGGTACAGTAAGGAGGGGACAGGGGAGGTGGGCAGGCCACCCAAGGCAGGCCCAACCGGACCTCCCTTCCCATTAACAAATTTTTGTTATATAAAAAAGGGAGGAGGCGGGGTTTGACTACCCAACCTCCTCTGTAACAAATGAATATCAAACCAACTGCACCACAACGGATTTCTTGTGAAGATCGCCACCTTTTTATTATTTAAACTCAATTCACCAGTGCGCCCAGGTAGAGGAGGGAGCGCACGTAGCTCGAGGCAGATTTTGCAGCAGGCCCAGATTTTCACTTTGTTAGATTTTGACAAATTTTATATGGTTTCATCATTTCTCGACACCACGAACGCAATGGCGTTGTCTGTTTCTCCATCAAATTTTTGCATTTTTCGGCCATTTTTTAGTATGGAGGTATAAAACTCCTTTTTGTAACTGATGTTTGTACTCTTCTTTCTCGTGCCACTTAATGAATGAAGGCCTCCCTATTGATCGAGCAGGGCCTGGAGACGTAGTCCAAGTCGAACCAACTTCGTTATCAAGTTTTGTTGTCTTCTTTAATGCTTTATGTGTTTCTCCTCTTCTCTCATGTGCACATTAAATTTCTATGTTTAAGCTACAATTTATGCATGTAATTCTTTAATATATCTATAAGAAAAAAGATCTTTGGATCAATCTTAGATCAAGATAGCAGGTATCTTAGTACATTTTGGTCCAGTCTCTAGTCGATGCTGGACACCAAGCTCACTAAGTCCATAGCTTTCCATCCCCAAATTGATGGCCAAACAGAGGTCATCAACAGGATGATCATACACATTCTGCGCATGTACAACTCAAAGCATCCACGCACATGGGATGAGAGCCTCTCCTATGTCCAGCACAACTATAACCAAGCTCTCCACAACTCAATTGGACACAACCCTTTTCAGGTGAGCTTGGGATTCCAACCACTATGTCCCATTGATATGGCCATACCATTTGCAGCTACTCTCGCAGATTCGACTCATGTCCAGTCCAAAGATGATAAGGCAAACAACTTCATTGAGCACATCCAACACATCTGCCAGCAGGTCCACAACATTACAGAGAATCAAATGCCAAGTACAAGTAGCGACATGATCAACATCGGGTGCCACACAAGTTTCAGGTGGGCGATAAAGTCTGGTTGCATTTGCAGAAGGAACGCCTTACTTGAGCATATCGAAAACTCAGACCAATATGATATGGTCCTCACACCATTACCAAGGTTGTGGGAGACAATTCATTTGAGATCAACATTCCCCCATTCCTTGGATTGCACCTAGTATTCAATGTGGATTGCCTTCGACCATACTTCCCACCATTGTTGGACACATCAGACATTATAGAACAACTCACACCTACATAGTTAAATTCAGACTGCATGGAACAAGCCACGACTGATCATTTCATGGACATGAAGATCAAAAACACCTGACAGCAAAGGATCCAACTATATCAAGTTGTCAAAGCAAGCCAATTCCACCATGGCAAGTAGCTCACTAGGGACCAAGTTCAGCAGAAGTTTCCTCATCTCATGGAGGAACTCAACGCAATGGGGACCATTGCTTCCTAAGGGGGCAAGAATGATCCAGATGGATATTGGTCGCCACTCGCCTATTCCACTTGGACCCCCACCATTGTTTCTTTCAGTTTTTCAGTTTCCTTATTTGTAGCACAATTTACTATTTTTGGCAGTTTTTTGGGTCATGAACTTTCGAAGCCATTTGTAGGCCCTAAACGATGTTTTTTTGGGAAAACTAGGGTCAACATGGAGCATTGACCCATGTTGGCCATTCAAAAGTTGTAGTCCTCTAATAGATCTTTCTAACAAGGTATTGTGCGTGTCAAACAGAGATCGTATGCCAAAGTTACGACCCCAGGAAGTTGATGTACCGATTTACCCAAACGACGCCCATAGTTTGGCGCTTCATCTCCTAGGGTTAGGTTTTTGGATGTTTAGGGTTTTCCATTATTTCTCAATACTAAATAGGCCTTGGATCCTCATTGTAACACAATTCAGAGGCATGTAACCACCACATCTCTTCTCAAAGATAAGTTACCATCGCCCGAGCTAGTCTTATTTCCATTATGTTTGTAAGCATATTTCAATATTTGGTATTAATGAAATCAAGTGTTATTTTTGTTGCATCTCTGCATTTATGGTTATATCTGTACTTTGTTGCGTTCTTGTTTAAATCTAGATCAATTTGTTACAAGGCAATCCATATCAAGAGGCCCAACATGTTGTTTATCATGTTAAAGATCACCAATACCACTTGCAACACGATGGGCACACCTATGTGCTCACATCCTCAACTTGCACATCAACCCAACCTTCCATTGTCAAATCTCCCCTTAAGTGAGTCAATTTAAAGCAATGTGTTTCTTTGTGCTTGGTTCACCCTGTCAAGCCCGATAACCTCACCCATTTGGTTTCTCTTGCAATGGCTTCTCTACTCCAAGAATTTGTAAATGACTTCACCCAACCCACAGGGATGCCTCCAACACACTCTAATGAACAAAAACGATCTTATTCCTGGTGCTTCCTTACCCAATACCCCATATTATCGCCTCACTCCTCGAGAGGCCACTAAGATAGAACGCCAAATTGAGCAATTATTGACATCCTGTCATATTCAACCATCATCCTCGCCATGTGCATCTCCAACTTTTATTATTCCCAAAAAGGATACTTCTAAATGGTGCCTCGTGACAGACTACCGAGCCATTAATAAAGCCACTATTAAAAACCGCTACCCCTTACCCTGCATTGAGGATTTTTTGGACCACTTACATGGGGCTTGTTTCTTCACAAAGATGGATTTGATTGTAGGCTACCATCAAGTTCACATGCATGCATCTGACACATGGAAAATTGGTTTCAAGACAAAGTTTGGGCTATTTGAATTGTTGGTCATGCCATTTGAACTGACCAATGCATTGACCACCTTGATGAGATTCATTAATGATGTTTTTAGGGCACACTTAGGTAATCTTGTGGTCATTTACCTTGATGAAATTTAGGTTCAGCAAATCTTGGGAAGACCATCTTCAGCTCGTTCGCAGCATACTTGAGTTATCGCAAGCACATCACCTTCAAGTCAAAGAGAAGATATCCTATTTTGGACAAACATATGTTCAATATTTAGGATTTATTATTGAGAGCATAAGGGTTCACCCAAATCACCCTCAGGTACAGGATTTGGCGCAATGGACAACACCTTCTAATGCAAATGACCTCAAGAGCTTCATGGGAGGTATTAATTTCTACAGAAAATTTGTCTCTCATTTCTCATAGTTGGCTCACCCTTTGCACTAGTTGTTAAATCAACCAAACTTTATTTGGGATGTCGAATCTTAGCAATAGTTTTCTCAAGTCATGAAAGCATTATTCTCTGCCCATGTTCTTCATTTTCCTTATATGAATCAACCATTTTAGATGGAAATTGATGCCTCTCAATTCACCATTGGGGTTGTTCTTAAACAGGGAGGACACCCTATGGCATAACATTATGAGGTGCTTGCGTATGCTAAGCTCATGTACAACACATATGACAAGGAATTATACAGTTTAGTGCAAGCGTTGAAACAGTGGCGCCATTTCATTCTTGGCAAAGAGACCATCCTCCATAAAGATCATCATCCACTGATCTTCATCAACTCACAATGCAAGATTCAAGAGTAACTCTATCTAAAGTGGGTTGCTTACATTCAACAATTCCATATGGTGATTAAATTTAAGAAGGGGACAACTAATAAAATGGTTGATTTTTTAATTTGACCACCTACTCAAGTCTTACACATTCTGGAGGTGTGTTGTGCTGCATATTATTCCTGGAAAGATATATATGTAACAAATCTAGTCTTTGGGGAGATATGGGAAGCTCTGCAACAACCTATTGTCATAAGCCAAACTCCCTTTCTTTATTATAGCATTTGTGATGGTTGGTTGTATAAAATTAACCAAATATGTGTACCACAATCTGATGATCGTCTCCTTCTCATCTTTGAAGAACGTGCCTCTTCACTCATGGGGAATTTTGGCACAGCCAAGACCATTCTCAATCTCCAATGCCACTTCTATTGTCCTGCCTTTCCAAAGCAAGTCAAAAAATTCATTCATTCATGTTCTCTTTGTTCACAAAACAAGCCCTCAAACTGTAAGCATGGTTTGTATCAACCATTACCAATTCCCTCTCGTCCTTGGGAATCCATTTCCATGGACTTTTTAAGTGGTCTTCCTACTACTTTCTGCAAACATGATGCTATTTGGGTAGTGGTCTATCGTTTCTCCAAAATGGCTATCTTTATTCCTTGTCATAAGACTACCTCTATTGCTTAGACCGCGGATCTCTTCTTCCAACATGTTTGGCCGCACTTTGTTTTTCCAAGTAGAATTATTTTTGATCATGACTCTTGTTTTCTCAGTACATTCCAGTGTACTCTTTGGTCTTTGTTGGGTTGATAACTTCATTTTTCCACAACCTTTCACCCACAAACAGATGGACAAACCAAAGTTGTCAATTGTACTTTGGTTCACTCCCTTCGTAGTTATTTTTCCAAAAAAAAACTGTGGGATACATATTTGCATATCATTAAGCATAGTTACAATTGGGCCACATACTCCTCAACTGGTTTCTTGAGTTTTGAGGTTTGTTTTGGGTTTCAACCAAGTGCGTCCTCTGAGATGCCACTAACTCTCACCACATCTGGGTTTGCACATCAACAATAGGAATAAAAATCAACTCAACATTTCATACACTCCATATCTCAACGCCAACACCAAGTAAATGTTGCTTTGCATGCAGCCCAAGATCGCACCAAATAGAGGCATAACAAGTAGTGAACACCTTTGTCTTTTCAACCTGGAGATCGTGTTTGGCTCTTGTTGGACAAGCAACACTTCAAGGGATAGCGCCATGAGCTGCACCCTCTATGATATGGCGCATACATTATTCTAGAATGCATTGGTAACAGTGCATATCACTTGGAATTGTCTTCCCAGCTTGGCATCCATGATGTGCTTAATGTTAACAATCTCAAGCTCTTTGAACCAACTCTCCTTGAGGAATATGTTCCAGTTCGTCATCGAGTGGATAATCTTCCATATTTTCGGCCTGCTCTGCTCAAAGATACAATTCTTTACTCCAAGAAAAGAAACACATGTAAACAACCATACTTCTCATATATGGTTATGGTTGATCAGAAGGGACACACACCAACGCATGTAAAATGGATGACTGCAGAAACATTGCAACACATTTTCCCTCACTTATTGGAAGAACCAGAGATGCTTCTCACTCTAAACAGGGAGGAATTGGGCAACCAAGAAAGGCACACCAATCAGAAACCTCTAATTGATCAGGAAACAAAGAAAAAGTGCACTCCTTTCCTTTGAAACATCTAAGAGTAGAAAATATGGAAACATCTAAAAAAAATAGGAAAGAAGGAAACATCTCAATGTATTTTCTTTATCTAATAATGTATTTGATTTTTATGCAATATCTTTTGTAATTACAAATTAAAATAAGGAGAACATTTGCATTGTTTATAAATGCTCATCTCTCCCTAATAACATTTGCATTGTTTCTAGAGTTGTTGTATGATTCTCTTTTCTTGCATCTAGATTGTTATGTGATTCTCTTTTCTTGCATCTAGATTGTTATGTGATTCTCTCAGTCAATTTTCAGATCTCCTATCAGATTATACCAACTCAATGCTTCGACCTTGATGCCTCTAAAATGCTTCACATCTTCCCACTAGATATATGTTTTTCCTTTGAGACTGAAAATAGTTATCCCCGCCTTCATATTCTTTGTATAGTCATGTAATTCGAAGAACTTCTTCATCCCAAGCAACCATTCTTCTGCATCTTCTTGTTTCTTCATCTCTTCATCAATTGTAGGAGTCTTGGCTTTCTTGAACTCATCTGGAAAGTATCCCTCTTACTCCTCCTATAAGGATGATGGTGGTGATGACAATGATGTCCCTCTAAACCAAAACTAGAATAGAACCCATAAGCATTACCTCTCTTGTTAGGTGTATCCAACCATCTGCCACCTCTGACTATATCATCTTTTTCCAACCTATATCTTCATCGAGACCTACTACCATATGCCCCATTAGTCCTTTCCTCCTATCCATGGCTAATCCGTGGTTATCCCTGTCTCTACAAATCAGATAAGCTCTAAAGGATCACTACATTGACCTCTGCCTGCCTTTCCTGAGATCTAGCAAGTCTTTCCTATGACTAAATTATTTTTTCATTGTATGCCTTGCAACATCTGGTTATGCTTTTAGAATTCTCATGTATCTGTTATATCAGGAGAGTACTCATCTCTTTGTTTCTCAACTAGTCTATAAGGAGAGTCATGTGAGTTGTAATCCACCATTTTGCTCGTCATCTCTTATCTTCTTCTTCCTACAAACATACCATGTTAGATAAACCAAATACATACATAATCAAAATCATACCTTAGTGAAGTTCAGGGGAGTCTATCTCGTCTACACAAATCAGTCCAGATTAGCATGATATACATGTATATATAAATAATGACACCAACATATCAACATCTCACATCATGTACGATGACACAAAAATGCAATAATAACCACAAGCATAATAACTGTAAACACCCCAATGCATGCATATTAGGCACATATATAATCTAAATGTGTGCTTAACTATATAGATCTACCTTGAGGTCTATTGTTATAACCTCACTCTGATACCACCCTGTAAACGCTTCCTCCCAATATTTACCTACTTTCACAAGCTCCCCAGGGTAAATGTGAGCTGAGTACTACTATGACATGACTCAACCTCCAAGTTCTAGTGATGGAAGTGGGACCTACCACCTAAAATCTTCTTGACATCCCTCGGAGACTATAGACCACTCAGGATCCAGATAACAACCCTAGGTGATCAATCCCTCAATTGGAACCCTTTTCATTGGCCTAACTCTACAACCGCACCGTTGACACACTCTGCATGTGGTTATGAGGTTATAACCACACTCATAAGCATCCTTCCATTCGATTATGACCTAAATTCCCCAGTTTTGTGCTAGCGGATCTGAGATCTAAGCTAGTTTTCTAAGCTAACCTCTACACCACAACTTAGAACTACTTGTAACTTTCCAAAATCATGATTGAAATGACAAAAATTCCATACATTCAAACTTGAAACAAGAACTTGACCTAGATGGCCTATTACACATTAGACATTTCGTTAAACATACGGTAAACATACAAGTCATGAATGCATATCTAGTCATAAATCTTTGAAATTCATATGATAATCACCAAGAAAGTCTAATGCCCTCTCAAGTAGCTGCAACAACACTTGTTATCTCATGCATTCATTAACCATTCAAATACTTATCAAATCATTGAATAAGAGCCATAACTATAGCACATCATAGAACCATGCTTATAACCATCATATAACTAGAATATTAGCCATGAAAAAATTGTCATCAAATTAACATAATAACTAGTACAAGTGCTCATATATCACAATAGGGAAAATAACTTCTATTAACATATGAAAAATCCAACTGAGTTAGGGACTTCCATGTACCACCCTACCATAGATTGGGTTAAACCAAATGTTTCTTTCAACCAATCACCCCTATGCCATATTCCAAGCATGAATTTGGGATCTCATGGGATAAACCAAGACAAAATCGAATAAGGAATCCATAGGTTAAACCCCCTTCACCCTCAAGCTATCATGATCTCACCTAAACCGGTCCTGAGATCACAAAACCAAACCAAGCTTGGGTGCCTCAAAATTCATTCACCATACCTTGAGGAATTTTCCTGTCTCCACCCACCTGTCGAGGTCTTCCCTCATAAAACCATCTCCACCCCCAACCCTTGGGAATTTTCCTAAGACCACTTTACCCGGTTCCCCTTCTCCTTGCTTTCCTTTGCTTTCCCTTTTCCTTCTTTTGCTTGCTTTATCTCTCCTCTTGGAGCTCTCTCTATCTCTCTCAAAATTGATCTAATCCAAAACTGACAAAAATATGTGAATTGTTTCTCTAATGTCTTTTTATTATTGATGTCTCATTTTTCTTCATTTTCCTTCATTTTTTCTCTAATTTCCTTAGCATGCAAATATGTGTCTATTTACCTTCCTTTTTCTCCTATTTTTCTTTATTTTCATAAATAAATGCCAATTGTTGTCTCTTTGCCTTTGTCAATTTCCATATCCATACATAAACTAAAAGTCACATCCACTATAATGTTTGCCCAACATTCAACTTGGAATATGTGTCTCATGACCTTGGCCTTATTTTTCCTTTATTATCATTTATTACATGAAACTTTAACTCAGGGTTGTTACAACCATAATGCCATTTGCATGCCATAAAAATGAAGTTCTGATCACTATAACAAATGCTTCCACGGGTTTGGTCTTATAGAGGTATGCAAGCTTACACCTAGATTGAATGTTTTAGAAATGCAAAATTGAACTTTATCATAACTATGATTCAACCCTTCTCCATAAATGCTTCAGATCACATCAAACTTTGATTACAAAAATCATATTATGCTTTGTTACCATAGACTTTGGTGGCATTTGATCTAGACCTTCCTTCTAGTAGACTCACAAACTTCTTGTAGATCTACGGATTAACCTTTCTTTTAGACCTTCATATGTGAGAAAATATAGGCCTATATAGTTAAAAGACCTCAGCCTTAAACATTAACTTTATTTTCAAATGTGTCATGACTAACTTAATGAGACGGGACTAAATTCAAATTACTGAACTTGATTTAGATCATGTTGATACCTAGGTTCTTCAATGAGGTATCATGCCTTAAATATAAGCCCTTTACAATTGTCACATGCTTTCTCATTGCTGATAGTACTAGGGCATCTAAACAACCACTAAAAAATCATAAAGGTTTTCATAGATAAACATGAACCATCACCATGTAATCATCTATATAAAAGACATGTCATCATACCTTGTATTGAGGTTTGTACTAGCCTCACAAGATCTCATTTCAGAGACAAGAACACTGAGTTTTTTCTGCCCTGGTTAGGGCACCTATTACAACTCCAAGTTAGCCTCAAAACCTGCGCAAACCTCAACTAAATACTCTCATCTTCCTTGTTGTCCCTTGATGAATTTCAATCCCTTTACATAGCTCCAAAGTTCAACAAGAAACTCGACCCTTCCTCAAGCCACTAAAGAAACACAACCTTATCTTAGATATTTCTTTGTCGATTCAGCCAGCTAGATCCTAAGGCAGAACACGTTCTTCTCTCCTTGCTAACTACTCTTCAACCTACACTCTGATACAATGTTGAGTTTCCTAGGAAATTGTTGGGTAATTTAATTGTTAGTTAAATTACTTGTCATTAAATTGTCAAACCCAAGGTTTGTGAACTTGTGAAGTATACTTGTACAATATATGCTAGGAATCAACTTTCAATTTCAAAAGAGAATCCTAATTTATAAAAGAAATGACAAAACTAAAATAAAACCTATTCATGAAAAATGTCTAAGATGAGTATGTATACACTTTCCTTTTCAAAAGCCTCAAATTCAGAACTTGGGAAGAAATCTTTTAATCCATGAAATTGAGATGATAATTGACATGAAAGTAAACTTACTCTATTGAAATGAAAATAAATCTCTTATAGTGACATGAAAGTCTATTTTACCAACATGAAAGTAAATATATTATAATGGCTTGAAAGCGGAAAATCTTATACTAAGAAAGCATTGAATTATGAAACTATTAAATTTAAAGGCAATCTATTCTGAAAGTAGTGATAGATCAATTAATATTACTAATGTGTGCATTATCAAATTAGAATCATTCATGAGTATCTATCAAACAAATTGAAAAGCAATGGATATATGAAATGAAAGCAATAACACTTAACCTGCAAAAGAAGATAAATAGAATGAGCATGAAAGAATGCAAACAATGCATCTAATCAAAAGACTTAAAAACAACATAAAGAAACTAAATAAAACATTAGAATACATACCATACTCATTAGATGGCCATTCCAAAGTGCATGAGAGGTGGAAAGCTGAGAAGATTTTTGATCAAACACCAAATGAAGGCACAACCATACCAAAGTGAACTACAATGGTATTCATTACATCAATCATAAGCATATTTCCAAATTCAAGCATGAGCATATCTCCCAAACTTTTTCACACCTTTTGAGAGGAGAAGACTCTCCTATTTATACAAAAACTATGATAAATAATTCATAAATGTAGATCCACAAATATCTCATGTGGTTACAACCATTTGTTGACATATAGCAATTAGCATCTCTTCATATCCTCTCACAAATCTCTCCCAGCTTTGATAGAAGACACTTATGAAAAGTTGCAAGATCTTTCTCCATGAAATGTGTTTGACCAATGATCTCAAATCTTCCTCAAATCTTCAAAAGTTTGAAGAGGAAATTCGAATTTGAGTCTTAGAGGCCAAATATGATTGTCTTAGAATCTTCAAATATGCCTACACATGTCACAAAATTCATCCAACTTTTATATATAAGTGAATACATGTTATTTTTCTAATATTTAACCATAAATTCACTCAAAATACCAAAATAAATGTATTGGAAAATCATGTCTCTAAACCCATATTTAATTAGGAAGATGGTCTTAGTGCATGGTTATGGAGATGCAGAATATGGAAAATTCTGAAGCAAAATGAAAGAAAAGAGGGTGAAATGAATGATATTTTGGAAACCCAACATCTCCCCCAACTGAAGATGATGCATTTCCTCATGCAACTTTGCATTGATTGTCTTAGATTATACCAATTTGTCATTTTGTGACGACTTTGAGATACTGTTCAAAACTTGCATCTTTTGAAAAGTCTTCTTTATCTCAAAGATGTTTAAGTGGCAGCTCTTATGGTTGGTACTTTTGTGACAACTATAACTATTTAAAGTATTGGTTCTTGTGTGATAACACTTTTCTTTTATTCTTCTTCTTGTTGCAACTTAAGAATGTATTCATAATGAAGACCTATTCATATACATATATTTATCCTTACTCATAATTTGAATCTTTTACAAAACATATCCATATTTAGAGAACCAAAAATAGAAACAACATTTAGTTGGGAGATACATGTTGGTCAAGAGTGTATGAGGTTGTGGAATATGGAAATGAAAATGGTAATGAATATCCTCCCCCTAACTAAAGGTATTTTTGTCTTTTGAAAATGAGGAAAGCAATGTCACATGGGAAACTTTCCAAATATATGTCTTTTAACATTCAAGGAATTAATGATTAAAGATTAGAAAACAACATACCTTCACCTACCTGAAAAGTTGATAAGCTATGCATCTGTGAGATCTTGGATGTTACTACTAGATCATGGAATGTGAAGTGAAAAATTATGATATGCTTCTTCTTTTTTTGGTTGCATGAATAGTGGATGAAATCTACAAGTGGAATCTTTGTGCTTTTTTTGGAAACTAAATCTGATTTATTGGAGCATTGCTGCAAGCTGTTGAAATCATAGTCTTCATTCATATCCGCATTGTGGCATAATTCTTATCTATGTGAATAAATTTTGTTGATATCGAACATATAAATAAATTGTTGGATTACCGACCATTAATGAATGTCGTTAACCAACACAAGACTACTCACCATTAATGTCAATGAGAGTCAAGATACCTAAATACATCTTACTAGGTACGAATAAATGAGTTGAAGTTGAGTCACCTAAAAGATCCAACAAACAGGGGACATTGATGTATTCCCATTGTTCATTGGCAAGAGAACTTTCCATTAAGGCATGCAAGCCTCAAGGCACTAAAAAAAGCTCTAGTCTCGAACCCAGAGAATGTGTTGAAGCCAATGGGTCAAGACTTGCTAAAAGGAGGGCCTTGATGAATCCCCCATCATCTAACACAAGTATAAAACAATGATTTAGAGGACCATAGATGAAAGAATTGCATTTATGTTTATTTTGCAAAAGGAAAAATGACAATGGGGTAACTCAACATTGTAAGTGAGCTAAACGAATTTATTCATGGGTTAGGGATGAAATGTAAGTGAGGCAAGAAAGTGTGAAACTTGCAAAGGAAAAATATTTTGAAGTAATGCTCTAGGAAGATAGAAATTCATGGATGAACTGTAAGCTTAGGGGAAGAGGAAAATGAATGAGTAGCAATTACATGATTGGATGTGATATGACTTGGATTTGACTTCTTCATGTTCTTTTGCAAAAGAAATTGGTCTTTGAGAACCACTTGTGCATAAATTGATCTTCTTTGATCGTCCTGGAACCTGCAAAAACTTAGCACTTATCTGCAATAAAACGTAAGATTATCAAGGAAGAGAGGTGATCAATCTCTCTTCATTCAATATATACATAAAAATTTACAAATAGTGTTAATAAAACAAATTCAAGAAAGATAAATAAAAATGAAATGCACTTTTACCTTGCAGGAAGTGGTACCTTGAACAACTTGTCAGTATTTTGTTGATAATTTCTCAGTTTGATATCGAATTTGAGTGATTCAAAAACCAGGTTAAAACAAATAAATATTATAAGCATGTTTAATGATCTGATGATGTTTTACAAGTCCAACTGCTGCAAAATCCATAAAAATGATCATTTTTTATTGTCTCAAATGCTAATGAAAAATATCCCATTGTGTATATCTCGTCAATTTTTTTCTAACAACACTTGAATCACATAAAATGGACATCGTATGAGAAAGTTATGGTCGTTTGAAATTTTAGCAAAATATTAAAAATGGAGGCATGGGTTCCATGTGGCAGCTCCAGAGTCTAATGTGGACGTTGACTGGGTAAGTTGATGTGGAATGTTGATTGGATAGGGTGACATGGTGGACAACTAGGCGATGATTGTGCAATGTTGACCAATATTATGCTGCAACGTGGACCAATCCAATGTTACCGCATGGTAGCAAAATTTTTGCCTAGTTAAGAATTGTCAAAATTGACAAATAATTAACAAATTTTGGTTTTAGTGGATTTGAATTCATGATCTCTCTTCTACAAATTCAAAGACTTACCAATAGACCACAATTCAAATTTGTAAAATAAAAGTCATAAAAACTTTGTTATCCCTGCTGCGCAGGGTATTACGCATTTGATATGCGTTTGACCATGAATTAATATACTCTGACAAAAAATAATACTAACAGTTTACAAAGTTCACATTATAAACCCTTTTCATTTATTTTTCAAATATTTTAATTTTACTTTTTTCTAAATTTTAATTGGCTATGATTTTTATGGTCTTATTGGGTAATGATGACAATGTACCATCATCTGCTGATAAATGATAGGTTGATGTCAGTCACATTAAATGTAAGGTTTGCATGTTTTGATGTATCTATAAATTACTTTATACCAAGGTTTGACTACCACTCTCCCCTCTTAATTAAACCCAAGACAGTTTGTTGCGAAATACAGCTGCCTACAAAATATTTGGCGCGACATATTTGTGCTTTTATTCGTTAACTAATAATGCAATCTAATGATGGCGAGCTCTCTAATTATTTTTCAAGGGCAAACAAAAGAAATGGTTATATCGTTACAAGAGGGAATACATTAATTAACTTAAGACAAACAACACAACACTAAATGAAGCTAAGAAGTCAACTTGTCATTTCACATTTTTTATTATGATATTTTTTACTATAAATAAATTAATAAATAATTTTTAAAATAATTATTTTAATAAATTTATAAATTTTAATTTTCAAAACTATTTTATAATTTGATATCAAATAAAAATTTAATTAATTTGTTTATCCATTGGTATAAGTATCATAATATTTTGATGACAGGCCACAAGGAAGGACGGAGCGAAAATGTTCTAGGCTCTAACGTGACCGCAGGCGGGCAAGTGGTGCGCGCACATCCCTGCACCTGCACAGAGACAGAACAACAATATTTAACTCAGTAATTTTCAGGCTCCCGCGATAGCTGTTACCATCTCCTTTCAACTTGTCGGCATCTGTTTCCTGTGCGCACGGTCTACTATCTTTCTGGTGGTTTCAATGGCGGTTTCCGTTAATGGACAAGATGAACATTGAAGAGGAGGCCCTTGATTATACCTGAGATCCGTTCGAGGGACAAACCATTTTCGGCAGTCATAGCCCTAACCCTAACATTGACTGCACTACTCTATCTTACCTAGGTTCATCGTCAATTGTCTCGCTTCCTGGAACCTCCTCCTCGCCGCTACGTTTCAGATCTCTCTCATTGGAATCATTGGGCCTTGATTGGCCCCCGCTATCCCCTGACACTCTTGATCTCCTTATCGCCATATCGCCTCCATCTCCTGCTTTCGATCCGCTCCCTGCCCATAATTCTACGCTCACTCTTGTTCTTCTCCCCCAACTTCTGCAAACCATAATACTCTCCCCTTGGGCTGCTTCGATTCACCGGTCATCAAATCAAAAGCTGCGAGTCCTCTGAAGGATGTGGGCACGGATCCGTTGAAAAAACACCCATCGGTGCCAAGAACAGGGAAGAGAAAGGTCAAGTGCATGAAATCTTCAGCAAAGGACCTCACCATTACATTTGGCAAAGATATCCCAATGAGCGAGGTGGTGGATAAGGCCAATAGGGTTCTTGTTGGGCATGTTAGAGGAAGAGCTTACTCAGCAACCAAGCTCGCAAATTGGGTAAAAGAAATCTGGGGAGGCATACTACAGAAACTTCCAGAGGTTCAGAGCCTAGCTAGAGATTGGTTTGCCCTACATTTTTCTAAGGTAGACTATACTGATTTGATACTTGCGAAATATTGGCATATAGAGATGGCACCAGTCCTCCTCAAGCATTGGTCACCACTTTTTGATCTGGAATGGGAGCAAATTGGAGCAGGACCTATATGGGTGCGATTACCAGGCCTTCCACTACAATTCTGGTCTAAAGCAGTGTTTATTAGGATTGAAAAGGCCCATGGGACTTATCTAGAATATGATAAGACTTATGTACAGACAAAAAACTGTGTGCTGACAAGAATTCTAGTACATCTGGACACAAGGGAGGGTCAGGAAGAGAAGATTACCCTGAAGTGGAGGCACTACACTAGAGTACAGATTTTGGATTATGAGGGAGTTATGTTCCGTTGTAGAAGGTGCCATAAGGTAGGGCACGTATTCAAGGAATGCCCTTTGCTCACAAAACCAGTAGATCCCCTAGGCTCTCCATTGCCTTAAAAAGGAAAAGCTACAGTTTCGGCTTCTCGGATCAGCATCCTGGCTCCAAAACATTTCAACTTGGGTGAATCCTCAAAGGCTGCGGAGGAGACCTTCAAGCCGCCCTCGCCCCCTCTGACTTGGGTAAGAGGTTCTACAGCTACAGAGTTGGCACGAAAATTGGGTACTACTCCTCTCTTACCCCCTTCCTCTCACTTATCTTCATTGTCTCATTCCGTTGTTTCATCATTGGATTTAACTTCACCACTGGCACCTGCAATCACTTGCGAGATTTCCATCCCTCCACCCATCAATGCCCCTTCCTCCCCTATCGTCCATCCGACCCCATCCTCATCCGACGTTTCAGCCAACTCCCATTCGGTATTCCCTCACTCTTACAATCTTCACTCATGACACTTATCGGGTCCTGACTCTCAATCCGGGCTAGGTCTTACCTATCCTGGACCTTCTTCGCAATCTTCCCAAGGGTGTAAATCTTTCCTATCAAAAGCCATTCAGAAATCCGGAGCTGAAGTTGCCTCTGGCAAGAAATCCACCATGGAAGGGGTTCTTAGAGCATTGCATACCCTGGGAGGGGTTCCACCATGAAATGCCTCTCCTTTAACTGCAAAGGTCCGGCTAGTACCTCCAAAAAACTAGCCATGCGGAGGTTTGTTGAAAATGAGTCGATAGATATTATATTGTTGCAAGAGACTTTGGGCAATGTTGTTTCTATTGAGCAAACCCTATCTACCATCATACCTGGGTGGCACTTCCATGACCTGGATGCCATAGGTAGAGCTGGGGGTTTAGCCATAGGATATAATCCTCAATCCATAAATGTATCTACCACATGGGGAGGAGTGGGATTTATTGGAATGGATCTTTTCTTGGCTAAGTTTGGAGTAACCTTGAGAATCATCAATGTATATGGCCCTTGCCAGCGGAAAGAAGATTTCTGGCAGTCCTTTCTTTAATCAAACACTACATCTATGGATCAGGTAATAACAGGGGGCAATCTAAATTTCTCCATAGGGTATGGGGAATCCTAGGGATCACAAGCCCAAGTTGACCCCATGTCTGATTTCTTTAAGGACATTATGGACCAGCATAATCTTACAGATGTCCCCATGAACAAGCCTATGCCCACGTGGAGAAACCAAAGAGTAGGGGAAGCAGCCTTGGCTAGAAGGCTTGACAGATTTCTGGTCAAAATTCCTCTGCTTCAAAGATTATCTAGATACAGATAGTGGGTGGGGTCAGGGGGAATATCATATCATTCTCCTATATACCTAGAGATTCTTGGACCTGATGCCAAGCCAAAGACCCCCTACAAATTCAATCATGTCTGGCTACAAGATGAGGGATATTCATGTTTAGTCAAGGACTTTTGGACCTCCCACCCTATAACAAATCACAGATCAATGGTTGATGGTTTCTGCCACAACTTAACTCAGCTTAAACAATTAACCATGGCTTGGGCAAAGGAGAAGAAGGCTAAGGATGAACAGTCGATTACAACCATTGAAGTTGAGCTGAACAGTTTATTGGATGACAGAAATCTTGGATTTGCCTCAACAGAAGATAAAGCTAAGCTGATTGAGCTTGAAAAGTAGAAAGATAAGATTCTTAAAGAGAGAGAAGAATCGTGGAGACTAAAGAGTAGGGCTATATGGTTAAAGGCAGGAGATGAAAACACCAATTTTACCAAAATTTTGCTAAGGGAAGAAAGACTGCAAACACTATTTGGAAAATGCCCTTACCTAATGGAGAGCAAGCTGACAATTTCCAAAAGCTCTCCAGATTGGGCACCTCCCACTTCCGAAATCTGTTTAGATCTCCCCAAGAAGCCAATCTAGCAGATATCATACAAGTGGCTGGACTATTCCCTAGATTTGTAGGGGAGGAAGCTGTGAATGAACTAAATTCTCCTATTACCTTGGTAGAACTTGAGGGTGTCTTAAAGTGGTTTAAAAAGAACAAAATCCCGGGTCCAGATGGGTGGACAATCAAATTCTATCTGGCTTTTTATGACTTATTGGCCCTGGACTTGCTACAGGTTATGGAGGAATGTCAATCATCAAGTAGATTGTACAATGCTATCAATTCTACCTTTATCGCTCTCATCCCTGAAACTGACTCCCCCGCTTCCTTTAATGATTTCTGACCCATCTGCCTATGCAACTACCTTTACAAGATCATTGCCAAAATCATTGCTAATTGTATCAGGCCTATCCTATCTTAACATATCCTCCCTGAAAAATTTGCTTGGTACTGCTCAAGAAGCCATTCATTCCATCCGCGTCCGAACACTAAAAGGTATCATTCTCAAAATTGATCTAGCCAAGGCATTTGACCGAGTGTGTTGGCTTTATATCAAAATGCTTCTTATTCACCTGGGCTTCCCCCACTTATTTACCACTTGGATCATGGCCTGCATATCAACCCCCACCTATAGTCTTCTCATTAATGGATCTGCCTCTCCTTTCTTCCATGCTGAAAGAGGACTCTGGCAAGGTTGTCCACTCTCTCCTCTCCTCTTCCTGATTGTCATGGAATGCCTGAGTAGACTCATCTATCATGAAAAGCAGAATGGCAGATTATCAGGTTTAAATATTACTGATCAGCGTTACCTTACTCATCTCCAGTTTGTGGATGATGTTCTCATCTTCTTGGATGGAAGTATTTGTGATTCGATCTCTTGAAAAGATCCTTGCCACTTTTTTCAAAGCCACTAGTATGATGGCAAATCATACAAAATCCACCATTTCTCAGGCATACACCTCTGCACAAGAGTCCACTTTTGCCTTTGCATCGATTCCCTTATAATCCCCGACCACTTGACTAGGGCTTCAAATATTTGGGTTTCTAGATCAAGCCCTTGGGACATAAGATAGCCGATTGGACTTTGTTGATCACCAAATTCGAGAAAAGGATATCCCACTAGAGCCATCATTTTTTATCCAGAGCAGGAAAGCTGGTGCTTATTAAATTTGTCCTGGAGGATACCCTGGTTTTCTGGATGGCATTAGCCTGGATTCCTAGAGGCATACTAGTCCATCTCAAGCAAATCTGCTGCAGATACCTTTGGAATGGAGGTTAGGACAAACGAGTCTTTGCTTGGATAAGCTGGGACAAAATTGCCCTGCCAAAAAAGGGGGGACGATGGGGCCTTAAAGATCTACCATCTTTTTCACATGCTCTGGCTACAAAAATGGGATGGACATTACTTTCGAAGAATAATCTCTGGACATCCATTTCATACCACAAATACATCTGGCCCCTCCAGGTCATGGATTGGATAAGATTGCCTAGTTGGAATAGAAAAGGCATATCATCAGTTTGGAAAGCTCTTTTGTGCTCACTCCCCCCCATTCGCAGTCACCTTACTTGGAGAATTAATGCAGGAACCAGTGCTCGCATTGGGATGGACCCATGGACGGGAGGAGGGGATAGATGTTTCCTTCCACGAGAGCTTATTCGATTACTTAACCAATAGAACATAGAAGTAATTGCCCATATTGCAGATCATAAGAATTCATCCATTCTTTCTCAAGCTTGGAAATTGGCCGTGCAGCTTAACTTGCCTCCCCATTGGCACCTCATTTGGGATGAATATATCGACGCATTGAGTGAATCTCATATCCACATCAAGGAAGGCCCAGATGAGCTCATCTGGAGTAAGGCCGAATCTGGTTTCTATTCTCCCAAGGAAGGCTACCTGTGTCTGATTCAAAACAAACAACCTGAAATCATATAGAGATGGTGGATGCTCATCTAGCAATTAAAAACCCCTCCCCTTACCAGACTCTTTTTCTGGTGCATCCTTCAGAATAAGGTTCCTACAGGGGACTCGCTTATGCACGTATCCTTGTATGGTCCTCATTGGTGCATACTTTGCAAACAGAGCGCTGAATCGACAGAACATTTGTTCCTCTCCTGCATTACAACTAAACAAATATGGAAAGACGTGGCTACTGAGATTAGGTACGCGGGAACATGGGAAGGTGACAACATATCAGCAGCTTGGGAAGCCTGGAACGGAGCACATGCAGGATCAAACCTGTCGTGCCTACCTCTGATCATATGTTGGGCAATATGGCTGGCCAGAAATAAACCGACTTTTGAAAATGGCACAATCAGCTGGCAGTCTACTATTACTAAAATCATTGCATCCTATCATGAACTGCCTGAATATACCCCTCCTCACCCGCACAAACCTACTGCTCCCGATCCTATAGACTACTCCTCTCCATGGGAATATTTCGATGGAGATGCCTAGCAACATGGATGTGAGGGGGTGGGGGGGGGTTCATATTATACCTCTCAGAACAGCATTATTTCAAAGTTAAGATGGGTCTTGGCGTAAAAACGAACAACTTTGCAGAACTTTTTACTCTTCGATATCTTTTGCACTTTGCTTTACATCATGATGCAGAGACATACAGATCTATGGTGACTCAAATATTATTATAAATTGGATCAACAAGAATACTAGATGTCATGCACACACACTCTTAAATATTCTAGACGAAGTAATGCATTTCAAATCTCTTTTTAATACCATCCTTGTTCATCATATCTACAGGAAGCATAACCACAATGCCGACAGACTATCCAAGGAAGCCACGCACCTGCCAAGAGGATAGTGGATAATCTAAGAACAGAGGGGTACCACTCAGTACCAGTACTACCACAGTTCTTATATAGATCAAATCTACCATCAAGTGGATGGTTTCTAAATTTTGCAGAACTACCGACCATATATGAGGATGTAGATAACTTAGTTTTATTTATGAACAGCACCCTGCGAGGTGTAAATATGTTTATTTGAACTCTATACAGCATCATTCTGCGTGACGATTTTTTGATTTTTGACTCAGCCATTCACAGGAATGGAATTGTAGATATTTTGGACATATTGACACAAATCACATATGCTGAACAACATATATTATATGTAATTTTTCACCATATAATGAAAGATTACGATTTTTCTAGTGGAAAATAAGTATCATAAGATTTTGATATATTTCTTAAAGGTAACATGGGGTGGATGATGTGTAAAATTGCATTAACAAACAAGAGAATGCTCCAAATAGTTGAAAATTAAATTTAAATTATTTATAATATATTAGATAATTTAAATTATTTATATTATATTAGATACTTTAAATTATTTATATTTTTATTATAAAAAGTAATATTTCAGTGGAAATTGCATAAGAGAATTTTTTGGTAGACGCTTTTTTCGAACCAACAAGTGTGGTAGGTAGACTGTGGCAAAGGCTTAAATAGAGAGCAATGAAGAGACTATAATTTCAATTAACGACTATATTTGAACAATAATATTTAAATTATGATATTAATTTAATAATATATTAAAAGCAACTATTTTTTTTTGTAAGCAAAGGAGTGACCATTCTTTTATATTATTTCGAATTGAAACCAGTACATGTCCAATGTGGCCTCAACCCACCCTGTAGGGAAACCGGGTCTGTTGGCCACCTTAAGTTTTTGACCGCCATCCAAAAACCAAAAATCCTGATTCTTCTAGTCCATGCAATGTATACTAAACATTCATAATAGCTACTATTATTTCTATTTTGCATTGTATATTCAAACCGAAATCGAAAAGGTATCGTCTGTCCTTAACAAAACTGTATAGAGCATACCCATGACCTCAGATGTTGTCCTGCATGGTTCCCTTTTGTCCATCTTCTTCCTCTGTGCCCTTGTTAATCTTCTCTATCTGCTGTTGAATCTCATCTAGTTTTTTGTCCTGCATCATCATGGTAATCTGGATATTCTTCAATTCTCTCCTCAGATTAGGAATTCCTTGGGATAGTTCTGCCATTTCTATGGCAACTTGCTCCATGGCCTTAGCCAACAGTCTTTTCATCACCCAATAAACATGCAAGGCTTGTTTGTACAGTGTCATTCGTCCTCTTGTATTTCCCGGGTCAGGAAGCAGGTACACCTAGTCTTCCATTTCTGATCCTGATTGGGCTTGGGTGGCTTCCTCCTCCAAATGCTGGATAATTCTCCTGATGTCCTTGTTAGTATTGTCGCAGTATGCCTGCTCTGCTAGTTGTATCTTCTTTTCCAGAGTCTTTCTGTAGTTTCTGGTTGGATACGAGTCTCTCTTCTCCCTCTTCCCTGCTGGTCGCCCTCGTCCCTTGCTGCTCCAACCTCGTCCCCTGCCTGCTCGTCCTCTGTTTCTGTAGTTTCCTCCGCGTCCCCGACCTTTCATGCCTGAAGTGCTCCCGAATTCTCCTTCTTCCTCGTGCCCTGCGCTTCTCCTATCTCCATGCTCCCTTTCTTCTTGGGGTCTCTCTTTTTCAAAGCCTCTGTCCTCCCTAACCCTCTTCCTTTGTTGTTCGGCTCCGTCTTGGTCTGTTTCATACATCTCCACGTTGTCCTCTGAATCGATATGAACTGTCTGGAATTGCTCTCCGTTTTCTCCAACCGCGATATCCTTTCCTTTTTTCCCTGGACTGCTTCGGCCTCTCAACTCCTCCTCCGCCTCATCTCTCGTTCTCTTCCTAGTTGCCATTTGATATCTCTTGCCGACGTTGTCTTTCGCTCCTCTCTGCCCCCTCTTTCCTTCTATGGTGCTGCCTGGTTCTTCCACCACCCTATCTCTTCGCATGCTCGCTCTACCTTCCCTTATCGGCCTTCGGACGTTGTATTGCCTTACTCCTTTATTGTATCTACCCTTTCACTGCTCGTCGATACTCTTACCTCAGTCCTCCTGCCATCTGCCGCTCTCTTGATCGTCCACCTCTCCTCGTTCTTCTACAGCGCCATCATACCTCCATCCATTCTCGGCCGCATTACCTCCGTCATTTCCTTTCTTCATTGCTTCCTCGTCGTCCCTCCTCGGTATGATATCCCTTATGTTCCTCATCCTGTCCACCCTCATCATTGCCCCGTCTGCTTTTGCCTTGTCATCTGCCCTGTCCTATCCTATGTTGATTGCCCTGATCATCGTCGTTCTCACCCCGATCGGGGGATATTAAAAACAACTATTATTAAGTAACGACTATATTAAATGGCTATTTTTTGAAAAATAATATTTAAATTATGATATTAATTTATTAAAACAAATATTAATAAGTAATGGTTATATTAAATGGCTAGTTTTTGAAAAATAATATTTAAATTAATTTATTAAAATCAAATATTATTAAAAAATTATATTACTGGGAAATAATAATAATAAAATCAAAGTCAAACTCCAAACACGGAGAGAAGTCAAAAATTATAAAAAGGAGTCAAAACCCTAATCAAGACAAGGTCATTTAATAAATAAAAATAATTAAGAACGAGTAGGATGATAAAATACTTAAGAAAACACGAAGGATCAAAAATATAAACTCCAATGAAGAATAAACCAACAACAAATACTATAAAAAGGACACCAATACCTACATAGATAAATAAACAAACAAAATAAATTCGAAAAAGAAACTTAAAAAACTAGAAGGACACGACAGGGACCCAACTTCTACTAATAATCCAACCACCCTCTCTATTCAAATTATTGGGTAATTTTTTTTTTCTAGGGCCTCCCTCAATTTACGATGATGGACATGACTAGCCGTAGCAACGACGTGGGCCTCCTCAATGCAATTTTGATGTTTAGATTTATCTGCATACTCTGCTAAAGCAGAGGAGCGGGTCCTACCATGCTTGATGTCAACGACATGCTCACAAATCCTTTGATTAATCGAGCGACCAGTCTCGCTAATGTAGGGAGTCCCACAAGAGCATGTGATAACGTAAATACCCTTCATATTAAGAATTGAGGGTTTTCACAGTGCATTATATTAGATATCATTTTTTGGGATTCAACTGCGTTAAGTAAGTCATTCATCTATGACCATTTCCATGAGAGATAGTCATAACTTACTAATTTCTCATGAATCCATTGTGTCTTGACCCTTCATATTCTTGGGGTCCATTGGGTCTTTTACAAATCTAAGGGAGCTCTTGATGGTATTTAAAGGCCTAAAGGTTGAAGCCACCTTATCCTTCCTTAGGATATTCGCAATCTTGTTAGTGGTCCTTTGGATAAAACGAAGATGAACACCAGAAAATCGATTCTTGGTATCTTTCTTAGCACTAGGACCTTTTCCAGCTCTGGAGAAAGTCTTAGTACATTGATGTCTACTATACCTATTATTAAAGAAAACACTTAGGAGATGTGCTTTCTCTTCATTGAGATGGTTGTCATCAGAAACTCTTACAGCTCTAGCCGCTAAGGTGTTGAGAACACCAAGCTTTTGAGCTGGGAAATGATGAGAATTAACATGAAGATATTGTTTCGTATGAGTTTTCTTACGAAACACCTGATGAGAAAAAGAGCCATCACAAAAAGAGAAAATAAGTTTTTTTTTTAAGTGAGTCAAAATTATATTTTAATAATTTATCAATATTTCAAAATTTATTATTTAAAATTATTTTAAAATAGGTGAAAAATTTAAATCAAAATTTCACAATTATAATTTGCCAAAAAATGATATATATATATAATATATATATATTATATATAAAAGTTTATTTACTTATTAACTTGCTTATAAAAGTAGATAAATGTGAATTTATTTATTGATTAATTTCCTTATAAAATAAAAATTTAATCAATTTCACAATTTCATTTATTGATAAAAGCATTCTTCACAAATAACTATAAGGGCTAAAAACTTAATTTCCTTCTCTAACACATTAAATATATTTACAATTCGGTGTAACGTGTTAGATGAAATCTTTTATTAATAGATACGAATATTTATTCAAAAATAAATGAAAGAGTTCAACAAGGTGTCCATTTTTATTTATTTGTATGGCAATTTAGTAGTATTAACAATAACAAGTTGATTTTAAGGTTATAGTCGAGGCTATATCAAATTGACTTATGAGACTCTCTTATGTGTGAGACAAGGGACTTACATCTGTGCAATGATTTGACTACTAGATCTAGGAAGGTGTACATATCTAACCACTCTAAATTGTAACTTGTGATCCCTTAGGAGGATATGACATGTTCTCAACCATTAGGACCACTCAAGTATTTTTATAACACAAAGATATGTCACTTGGAGAATCAAATGTAAAATATGTTTTTAATGGATATAGATCCTTAATCAAAAGTTTAGATAATGACATTGAAAAAAAAAGTTTCTATTGGTTTTATAGGACAATACAATGTTGTCATGATACATCGATACACTAGATACTTTGCTCGGAGAATCAAACACATAATTTTTTTCTAATTGAAATAGATCATAAACCAAAACATTAGACTCACATTCAAATGTAGAAACTAGTTCATACCTTTCAAAGTTCAATAATTAAACTAAGCAACAGGAACGCTAGCTATGCGGCCTTGTTTAAATGTAAAAATATTAACCCTTCGACAAAATGATTAACGAGGCAACAATTTGACAAACGCCCAGCAAATACATTCAAGATTTTGAGAAGAAAAAAATCCAAGTGTCTAACTGCTCCTGGGCACTTGTCAAGCAATTTCATGCCACCATTATATTTGATTTTCAATTGAACTCATACTTTGCCAAAAAAAAGGATGTCACAACCAATTTATTCTATAAAAATTGGAAAATATTTAATCAAAACTTTGCAAGTTTTGTTTGCAGATTGATGGGAAAAATTTGCTACCCTCTCTACAAATTTGTTGATTTTTATTTTTATTTTAGTTTTTAGTTTTTTTTTTTCAATTAAAAATTTCTCACTCCATAGTCATGGTTGGCCTACGTTGTTGTTCGAGGTCTTGGCCTGTGCTGGGCTTGCGACATGAGGGTCTGCGTTGGGGCTTGAGGCCTTGGTCGTGTTACGACTCAGCGTTGGCAACCTGCATTGGGCCTTCGTCGTGGGTCGTGGCCTCCTATTGGGCCTCGTGGGTATATACGTTTGGCCACATCTTATGGCTTGACCTCACGTATATATTTAGGCCAAAAGCCATGGGGCTTGATTAAAACAAAAATTGTTAATGTTTTTTATTAATATTCTTAATATATATCACTTTATATTTTTATTTTTATTTTTAATTTATTTTATTATTTAATATTATTGAATTTAAATTAATAAAAAATAAATAAATAATAATAAAAAGCATTTTTTATTTAATAATAATAAAATTAAACTATTTTATAAATTTTTAAAAAGGGATTTTTTTCAATAATAAAAAAAATTTATTGTAGCAAATTTATTTCATGATAAAAGATCAAATTTTAAGTATTTTTTCTTTTTTAATTAATGGTAAATTTAGATCTTTTAGTCATTTTTTTAGATCTATGAATTTTATTGTGAAATTTCATAGCTAACTTATCCAATTTTCCTTTTTTATCTTCTAAGGCGCAACAAGGCCCAATAAGAGAGCATACTCAACAATTCTTTTTGTGCTTCAAATCTAAAATTTGAAAAGCAATATAGAAAGAATTTGATTTCAAACCTCAAATTGTAGTTTTTAACACTCTAATGGTTATCATTCTTCACATATCTCTCTTCTTTTGTAAATCTTCTTGCCAATAGTTAGCAAATGAAGTGGCTCTTACTGCACCACCAAATGAAAAATTTCAAGAAAATGGAATCAAAACAAAATTCAAAAAGAAAAGCATGGTTTTATTCCTTTATTCTATCCTAATCTATTTTGAGCAAGAAAATATTTTATCAAGTGTAAGAATACTTCCAATGGAACCATGTGTGTAATAGAATGACAAATATACTCATATGCATGTTTGAAAGATAGGTTTTTATATATACCAAAGTATGAGAGTCTAGTTGTTTTGATTGAAATGTTGTCAAGAAATTTTGAAGAAGATACTGATGATCCAACTTAATGATTGTCTCGAACCAAATTTCAATATAGTTGTGATGATCTTCGTTCATTTGTTGATCTAGATCAATATGTATGTCTTCTTCTATTATGTCATTCAAATCTTCTATTATGGCATGGTTGATCTCTTGGATGCATAAAAGATCTAATGGTTTCTTTTCATAAGATGTGGTCCATGATTCTTTAGTCTTTTTTTTTAGATGTTGTTCTTTAATGACATCAAGAGAATCTTTTCTTTGCAATACTCTTCCCAATCTAAGATAAATAACATCTAGTTCAAGAGGAGTTGTTTGAAAATTTTGTGCCTTAACATTGTAAGTGGGTTGAGGTATTTTATTCTTGGAGTTCATAAATGATTGTGCAAGTAGTGGAGTGGATATGGATCTTTGAAGTGGTTGAGTAGATGATGATGAGATAAGTTGACCATGTGGTTGTGGTGGAGGTGAATAGTATGGATAACAATGAGATTGGTATTGAGGATAATGAGAAAAAGATTGAGGATATGGTGGATTTATTCCACAAGGCCCTTGCCCATCTTGTTGCCAAGATAGGTTTTGGGGTTGAGATGGCCAAGGTTGCCAAAGCAAGGGTGTGTTCCAATTAATTTGATATTGTTGTACATAACCATGTGGTTGTGAATTAGGATTTTGCATCATACCGGTTTGATGAAGCTGCCATAGTCTTCTTGGAGCTTCATAACAACGTTGCACTCGTACTTGATTTGTTCCATTGTCCTTCTGGTAAATTGCCTTCAATTGGTAATGATGGACAATCTTTAATAGCATGTGATTCTACATAGATAAAACAAATTTCAATGTTATCAAGTGGACATTCATGTAAAGCAACTCTCTCAACTTTTTGCATTTTCAACATCTCTATTCGTTTACTTAAATTGCTAAGAATGTCTAGCAAATTCCCAAGTTTAGTTTGACTTTACCGACTCGGATGTCAACTTACTTACTTTTTCCATAATTGGATCTTGATGGGAGTTGCCATACTTTGTTTTTCCTCTTGATATGTTCTTAATTCACAATCTTTTCAAATATTAATTGAGAAACATCTCCTTTACCCATAAGATTAAGGATATTTATCCACTCATCCCAATAGTTCTAAGTAAGAGGGTTTTTAATATATCAGATCTTCAATTGTGTAATTCTGCCCTCTTGACATTATACATAAATATTTCTTTTAAATCCTCCAAGCTCTCATCTTCTTTCTGAGCCATTTTAAAACTTCTTCTCTAAGATCACAATGTATACAATAGTCTTCATATTTTTCTAGAAATATTTTTTTCATATCATTCCATGATCTTATTGAATTATTCTCTAAACTCACGAACCATTTAAGAGCTTTATCCTTCAATGTTGCTCGAAACAATTTCAATTTTTGAGTATCTAAGTAAATATAATATCTACAAAGTATTTCAAGTTCAAAAATAAAGGTTTTCAAGTCTTTTGATTTCATACCATGGAAGTTGGGAAGTTCAAATGGAGAAACGCTCTTCATGTGGACATTCATTTTTAGTATCCTAAATGGGAAATCCAAAAGGATCTTCCTCATATCCATCCATTTCTTCTACTTCCACTATCACCTTGTATTTTTCTACCTGCAAAAGTAAGAATTCATGATGTGGGGGTGATAGGTAATTATGGGAATTTTTTTTTTTTTTTTGGTATGTAATGAATCTATTCCTAGAATGCACTAAATGAATGAAATTAATTTGATGCAACTAAGAATGAAATGCAATTGAAAGCTAACACCTATGTATACTTCCTCGACAACGACACCAAAAATGTTGGGTAATCTAATTGTTAGTTAAATTAATTGTCATTAAATTGTCAAACCCAAGGTTTGTGAACTTGTGAAGTAATCTTGCACAATATATGATAGGAATCAACTTTCAATTTCAAAAGAGAATCATAATATATTGAAAGAAATGACAAAACTAAAATAAAACCTATTCATGAAAAATGTCTAAGATGAGTATGCACACACTTTCTTTTTCAAAAGCCTCAAATTTAGAACTTGGGAATAAATATTTTAATCTATGAAATTGAGATGACAATTGACATGAAAGTAAATTTATTCTATTGACATGAAAATAAATCTCTTCTAGTAAGATGGAAGTAAATCTATTTTACCAACAAGAAAGTAATTCTATTCTAATGACTTGAAAGCAGCAAACCTTATACTAAGAAAGCATTGAATTTTGAAACTATGAAGTTTAAAGGCAACCTATTCTGAAAGCAGTGAAAGATCAATTGAAATTACTAATGTGTGCATTATCAAATTAGAATCATTCGTGATTATATATGAAATAAGAGTAATAACACTTAACCTGCAAAAGAAGATAAATGGAATGAGCATGAAATAATGTAAACAATGCATCTAATCAAAAATACTGGAAACGAACATAAAGAAACTAAATAAAACATTAGAATACATCCCATACTCATTAGGTGGCCATTCTAAAGTGCGTGAGAGGTAGAAAGTTGAGAAGACTCTTGATCAAACACCGAGTGAAGGCACAACCGTATCAAAGTGAACTATAATGGTATTCATTACATCAATCATAAGCATATTGTCAATCCTTAACATCCAGAACTCTACATTGAAACATGATCATAGCTCCCAAACTTGTTCACACCTTTTGAGATGAGAAGACTCTCCTATTTATACAAAAACTAAGATAACTAATTCATAAATGTGGATCAACAAATATCTCATGTGGTTACAACCATGTGTTGACATATAGCAATTAGCATCTCTTCATTTCCTCTCACAAATCTCTCCTAGCTTTGATAGGAGACACTTATGAAAACTTCCATGATCTTTCTCCATGAAATATGTTTAACCAATGATATCAAATCTTCAAAATTTTGAAGAGGAAATTCGAATTTGAGTCTTAGAACCCAAATATGACTGTCTTGGAATCTTCAAATATGCCTACACATGTCACAAAACTCATCCAACTTTTATAAATAAGTGAATACATGTTATTTTTCTAATATTTAACCATAAATTCACTCAAAATACCAAAATAAATGTATTTGAAAATAATGTCTCTAAACCCATATTTAATTAGGAAGATGGTCTTAGTGCATGGTTATGCAGTTGCAGAATATGGCAAATTTTGAAGCAAAATGAAAAAAAAGAGAGGGTGAAATGAATGTTATTTTGGAGACCCAACATGCACAAGCTAGAAACAATTCCTTCCATAGATAACTACTTCAATTGTTTCAGTTGTTAGCAACAAAATGATTTAGATACCAACATGCTTTTGGAGGTAACTCACAATATCCTTGGTTTGGTTTATACTGAAATGTAAGGGAATAATTTTGTAACTCTAGTATAGCCATCTGCAGTTCAATGGCATGCAAAAAATATATGACTTTTGTCAAAATTGTGATTCGAACATTCATTAAAGCTCATCGATGGGATCATAATATAAGAGGCATATTATCAATGGCTACATAGGGTGCCCTTTTACTACAGAGCTTTTGTGAATGTGGGGTTTGGATGATTTTACTAACATTAAATGTTTCTGATTCTTATGAAAAATATTCTACGAATGTTTCAGACTTGCATGGAATTAATGAGAATATTGCTAATAGAAATAATCATTGGGCTACTTCAATAGAAGATAGTCCTTTAGATTGTGAGATGGGCAACCATATAGATAACATAGGAATTGCACAAAAACTTTATATTATGATGGAGACCACTCCATCGACACCTAGTGTGCAAGTTCAATGCTATATGCTACAAATGAACTAGATGGATCTACATTACTAGTTGAGGTGGTAGTCTTAACTAGCTTAGTTTATGTAATAATTGTTTTTCTAGATAATTATCAACCTATGTTGTGGTGATCAAATATATATTTGTGAATATATGAGAAAGCCCAAATATTTAGCTTCATCTTCAATAAATTCACGAAATTTATGCAGATAGCCTCATAATAGATGTTTTTCAAAGTTCATTAGTTTTTTTTCAATAGATTGAACATGAGTTCAGTCATGAACAACATGGAAGGGTTTTTTTTTTTTTTTATAATTAGACCTCACATAAACGAGAAGGGAAGAGGATATGCTGACAATGGCTATGAATTGCATGTAAAAATGATGAGCATGATGGACCCTTATCAAACAACTTGCAAATAGAATTACCTATGATAATACAACATCTGTTGTATGGTCTGAACACATTAGAATGGGAGAGAGAAAATTTTGATGGTAAAAAAAAAAAAGCAACATCTTCTCAATGTGAAAGATGGTGATGTTAGTGGCATTGAGGAGGAATTCACCCCTAGGAGAAGAGAAACAATGATCTCGCATACAAACACTCAACCGTCAACTAGTTTTTATGATCTAGTAGACTAAACTCAAGTGTTGAGTAGATCAAATTAAAACATGTTGAAGATAGTAGAGATGCAGTTAATGACACTACTCAGTTTGATGACTCGCCCCATACAAAACCTTTAGGTAGTGAAGGGATTCCACGACACAATGAGCATGCTTATATTGTGAAGTCGATTTATTTTGAAGAATATAACTAGTTTTATTCAAAACTTCCACTATCTCAACCTCCCATGTCTTCCAATTTTTTTTCATATCGGATGAACTAAGTGGTTAAACATGTCAAGGCATAACTTCTTATAGTCTAAGTGATATAACCCTTAGTTGAAGAAGGATAGTCTAATTAATCTACCACTTAATCTCGATACCACCCATTTAAGCACATATCTTGTTATTCAAGGATGATAACAAATACCTAACAATTCATCCACTTGCTTTCCAACCATTTTACATTTGTGGATGACAACTCTATGGAATAAGAATACCTGCAATGCAAATAAATTGTGTTAAAGGTAGATAAAGAATCAACAAAATAATAAAATAAATTAAGAAACATTTCTATGACTAAATAAAAATTAGAAAGACTCAAACGCATGAATACTTGAATGAGCTCCTCTTGGTTTCAAGAATAATTTATTGGAGTAGTCTAATCTTGGAGCAAACATTCGTCGATTTGACGAAGCAACAACGAAGTTAACATTGACTTTGTTTTTTGTCTGTTGGAATGAGGGAGGTTTGCTCCAAGCCTATCAAAATCCTAAACTATTCTCTATTGAACAAGGCCACCATAATAGTTCTATTCCTTCTTACCGCTACTCCATTTTGTTGAGGGTTATATGGAACTATGAGCTCCTTTTTATACCTGCTTCATTACAAAAATAAATGAATTCTATCGATGTATATTCTCCTCCATTATATGATCTTAGAATTTTGATCTTCCTTCCTGTCATATTTTCTTTTTGGGCTTGGAATTCTTGAAATTTGCTAAAAAAATCATCTTTAGTCTTCATAAAATAAATCCATATCTTTCTTGAGAAATCATCAATAAATGTTACATAGTATCAATAACCACCTAAATATTTTGTTGTCATTGGGCCACATATGTCAAATGAACCAATTCCAAGATTACTTTGGATCTATTATCACTACTTGGAACAAATCCTTTAGTATTTTTACCAAGAACACAACCTTTACAAACACCATCATATTCAACTTGAAGTTATGGAATACACCATCATGTTCACTTGAAGTTTTGAAATACCTATAACCATATTTCTTAATGCAGGAAAAGCCTTGTAGTGTATATGAACCAATCTTATATGCCATAACTCACGTAGATAGATGCTATCATGGACTAACGCTTGAGTTGGTTGTCCCATCAACCTGTACAATCCTCCTCATCGAATGCCAGTTGCTTCTGCATAGTCTATGTATGATCCTTTAAGCCATGCAAGCACTTTTCCATCCACAAATGAACCTCTATATCCTTTGCCTTCCAAGGATAATAAAAAATATATATTTGCAATCCTAGAACAAATAATACTTCACCCATATGTAGAGTACTTCCATATTCTAGTTGAAATGAAGATGACCCAACAACGTTAAGAACATATTTTTCATTGTCTCCTAGTTCCACCTGTAATGCTGAGTCTATTTTAGTCAAATCTATAAAAACATCTAGAAAACCAATAATGTGTTTAGAGGCACCATTGTCTACTAACTAGTCCAAAATGGATTTTGGATAGACTCCTAAGTCTAAGTGTTCTTCACAGAGGAAAATGAAAGTCCAAGGAAGTTCTTGGAAATAGCCCCATGGCAGAGATCTTTTCATTTTGAATCTACTGCAACTTGAATGGGAAAAAATGGACTTAGGATGCAGAAGTTATCGTAGAAAGAAGATGCCCTTTGTTCTTTGGAAAAAGAGGCAAAATCCACTAAAATGGGCAAAAAACCCTTATAAAGGGAAATCACATCGGAGGAGGTCCCAAAGGTAGACTTAAGTGGAAAGGGGAGAAACCCTCAATTTTTGATCCCCGAGATACCGGATCGGAGGCAGGCTTGTGCATATAACCTAAGGCAAGGATCCTGGGCTGATGCGATATTGCGATCGCCGATATCGGCAAATCGGCGTTGGCGATGCCATGAGGCAAAGGACGGACCCCCAGGCCAACGTGACATGTGATTTCAATATATCGCATCGCAACGTTGCCTCGCAACAATGTAAAAGGGGTGATAACGTTGGATCCAATGGACTTTATAGGCGTGGTTCGATAAGTTTTGAGTTCCGGTAAAAGGGAATTTTCTGTGTATTGGCGCATTTCGGCATGAAAACTGAAATACAAAGGAAAGACACCCGAAGTAATAAAGCGGACCCGAAAGGGAATTATAAACGCGACGCCATGTTATTTGAGTTTTGATAAAGCGGGATTTCGAGCGGGCCTCAGGCAGTAAGCGGTATTGGGCCGGCTCCGCCCGATCCCATATAATGAACAACGTGTGGCTTGGCAGAGGAGCAGAGAAACCACCTTTTTGAGTGGGTAACCTTCGTACCCTTAAGCCGCCCGAAACCGCATTTTGACCGTTGGATCGGAGATCACCCAGATCGATAGTGGAGCTTGTGAAAGCGACCCAAGGCAGACCCAATGTGATATTAGGATGATTTCGATATAATTTGAAGTCTGATAAAAAAGATTTTGTCGGGCTTTTGAATGTTTTCCCATGTATTTGGGATCTCCCCCAATACGTTAATGCGATGTGATATAATGCCTAATGGTGGACCCGATAGGGATTTTAGGGGTGATTGAATGGGATTTCAAGTCCGAAAATCACGCCCGATAATGTATTTTGTAGACGTTCATTGTGTAATGGGATTTTCTCATTTTTTAGGTTTTTGCCTAAGAGAAGGCCCCGAAACCTCTGTAACCGCTCCAGATACTCATGCCACATTGCAAGTGAGCGTTTCTACAGGCAATGACGCATTTTGAAGCCACATAGCCACAGAGCTAGATGGCCAGTTGAGCTGACAAGGAGCAAGGAAGTCGCAAAGGCACAAAAAGATGATGACACACAGAGAAACGACTAGGGTAGCCGAAAAGCCGAAAAAGTACCTCAAAGGAGGCAGAGAGCTCAATTGAGAGCAAGCAGAAGCAAGAGAGTAGAGAGAGTGAAAAGCTAATGCGCAGAGCAACTGAGGGAGTCACTTAGAGATCAAGTGGAAAACTAGAGAGCAGAAAGTTATTGAGACAGTCGCTTGGAGGTCAAGCAGATTGCTGAGAGCTCAGAGAAGCTAGAGCCAGAGCCAAAGCCGAAGAGCCAGAGCCAGAGCCAAGAGCCAAAGCTAGAGCCAAAGCCAAAGTCGAGGGCTAGAGCAAGAGCCGAGGGCCAGAGTCAGAGCTGAGGGCCAGAGAGCCAAGAGCTTCAGAGCCAGGGATAAGTCAGTCTAGGAAGGACAAGAAGGAAAAAGGGCTGAAGGCATTCTTCTTATCCCAAAGGACCTCAAGGAAATCCTTGAAGCACAAGAGGTTTGTTACAAAAGGTTGATGAATAAGCTCTTTATTAATCTTGTTTGAAGTTATTTTGTTCATTGGCATAATGACTACTTCTACAAGTGAGTCCTCAAATTCTTCTTTCTTCACAAAAGTCTTTGATAAAGACATGAAGCAAGACTTGGCCACCATGATGGATATGGTGAGAGAAATGTATGAGGATGGAAGGAAGAGCAACATACTTAGAGATCAATTGAATTCCATGGAGGAAGAGAAGCAGTTGCTTTCTGACAAATTGTAGGAAATGGAGAGGCAACTTCATATTGCAAATATGAACCTGGAAAGGATGCATGAGTTGGAGGCACAACTCTTTATTGCACAAAAAGCCTTGGTCAAGTATCGGCTTGAATAAGAGGTAAATAATTCTAGTTTGTCTTCAAATTCCTCTAAGAATGCTTATATTGGTTCTTTTGAAAAACATACTAGAGGCATAGGTTCCAAGCTAATGTCCAAGATGGGCTATGAAGGAAAAGGCTTGGGTAAGCATGCACAAGGTATTGTTGAGCCAATAATAGTTGAAGAGAGGCCTAAGCATTTGGGTCTTGGCTATGGACAAGCTTATGGAGAGAGTTCCAAAGTTGCCATGAAGACCATTGAAACAACTCCAAGAAGGAGTTGCATTGCAGGTCTTCAAGAGTGTGAAGATTGTATTCAGGAGGAATGCAATAGCTTGAAACATCATTTGCAGGATGCAGGTGTTCAGAAGCACAAACTTGAACCAGAGAGTTGTGGAAACTCTGACAGCCTTAAATAAATTGATGGTGTTCCAAAGGGAGTCACTTCTTCATTTGCTTCACCTCCTTGTGAAGGCAATAAAGGTGAAAGATAAAGGTATAAATCTGGTTCTAATCATCTTCCTTTTGATTTTGTAAAGCATGATAAATTTCCACATAGATATGGGAAAGGAATTGCTTGTTCCTTTTGTGGTTTGGATAACCATAATGTTTCTAGATGTTGGAAGAGAATGGCCACATACATGAAACTTTTGAAGGAAAGGAAGCAAGAAGCCAAAGGTCCATTGGACAAGGCAAATCATGCTATCAAGAGGATGCACATGTAGTGCACTTACTGCCATAAGCAAGGGCATCTTGCTGAAAAGTGTTGGACTCTGAATCCAACAATGCTTCCACAAAAGCTGAAGAAAGTGGAAAGAGAAGATGGCAGGAATGGAAAGGAAGTTTCCATGGATGATGTGTCTCAGGATGATTCACATGTTGATGCTGACGTGCAAACAAAGGTAGTGCCTTTGAAAGGGATTGGTGAGAAATGGTTAGAGTTCTTATCTAATTAAGGTTGCATGTCTATTGATGCATCTATTTTCATTTCTTTGTTAATGAGATGCAAGTTGCAAGTTTCTACCAAGAAGGTGAATGGAAAAGTTGAGTAGGAGACTCACTTTGTTGCTGCAACATTAGGTTCATTTCAGCTTTGAAAGTATAGTGTGCTTAAGCGAAAGTTGAAGGATGAAATGCATGCATAAGCTTGATGTGCATGAACACGGGGATGCTGATGATTTCCTTGTATTTGAACATGTATGTGTAATTAACTTAAAGGGTTGATTGCTTTGTTGTAAACATGCATGTAATGTTAACTTGGGAGAAGTTAACTTGGTCTCCAAGATGGAGATAATGATGAAGTGCTTCATCTTTTGAAAAGGAGTCCTAATGGTCTTTTTCTACATGCTTGACTTGAAAGGTCATTTGTTTTAAAGGCATGTTTTGTGGGCTTGTTATCTAGTCCATCATTTGTATGCAAATGTAAGACATGGATGTGTTCACAAGATGTGAAATATGTTTCTTTTGTTGAAGCGGGAGTTTAGGCCATCCAATTGTTGTCTGTATTTTTGTTGTTGTTAACAGTTGTTGTTGACAGCTTTTCAAACAGGTACAAATGAAAGTTTTTGTGAGGCAGATGTACTTCACATTTGTTTGAGCCACCTCGGATCAATGATCAAGGCAAAGAAGTTCAAACTACCTTCTATGACCATTTCAACAGGAGTTCTGGAGGAAGGCAAGGAGGAAGACAATTCTTCCCAGGAGGACCAGCATATCCAGGAAGGAAAGTGGTCAAAGGCTTTGGCTCAGAGGCACTATGCAAGGAAAGTGTATGGAGGCTGAAAGAAGAGAGTGTTGTTACTCTCATTTACTATTCATATCAGTATATCGGTCTTTTGGAGACCAAAAGTTCTTTTAGTGGGAAGGCATGATCCAAAATGGATTTTGGATAGACTCCTAAGTCTAAGTGTTCCTCACAGAGGAAAATGAAAGTCCAAGGAAGCCCCTGGAAATAGCCCGATGGCAGAGATCTTTTCATTATGAATCTATTGCAACTTGAATGGGCAAAATGGACTTAGGATGCAGAAGTTATCACAGAAAGAAGATGCCCTTTGTTCTTTGGAAAAAGAGGCAAAATCCCCTAAAATGGGCAAAAAACCCTTATAAAGGGAAATCGCATCGAAGGAGGTCCAAAAGGCAGACTTAAGCGGAAAGGGGAGAAACCCCCGATTGTCGATCCCTGACATATCGGGTTGGAGGCAAGCTTGTGCATATAACCTAAGGCAAGGACCCCTGGCTGATGCGATATTGCAATCGCTGATATTAGCGGATCAGCGCCGACGATGCCACGAGGCAAAGGACAGACCCCCAGGCCAACGCAACCTGCAATTGCGATATATTGCATCGCAACGTCTCCTCGCAGCGATGTAAAAGGGGTGATAACGCCGGACCCGATAGACTTTATAGGTGCGGTTCAATAAGTTTTGAGTTCCGATAAAAGCGACTTTTCTGTGTATTGGCGCATTTCGGCATGAAAACCGAGATACAAAGGAAAGATGACTGAAGCGATAAAGCGGACCCGAAAGGGAATTATAAATGAAACGCCATGTTATTTGAGTTTCGATAAAGTGGGATTTCGAGCGGGCCTCAGGCAGTAAGCGGTATTGGCCGGCTCCGCCTGATCCCATACAATGAACGACGCATGGCTTGGCGGAGGAGCAGAGAAACCGCCCTTTCGAGCAGGTAACCTCCATACCCTTAAGCCGCCCGAAACCACATGTTGACCGTTGGATCGAAGATCACCCAGATTGAGAGTGGAGCTTGGGAAAGCGACCCAAGGTGGACGCAATGTGATATTAGGGTGATTTCGATACAATTTGAAGTCCGATAAAAAGGATTTTGTCGAGTTTTTTAATGTCTTCCCATGTATTTGGGATATCACCCAATACGTTAATGCGATGCGATATAACGCGTAATGGCGGACCCGATAGGGATTTTAGGGGCAATTGAATGGGATTTCAAGTCTAAAAATCACGCCCGATAATGTATTTTGCAGACATTCTTTGTGTAATGGGATTTTCTCAATTTTTGGGTTTTTGCCTAAGAGAAGGCCCTGAAACCTCTAACCGCTCCAGATCCTCATGCCACGCTGCAAGGGAGCGTTTTTACAGGAAATGATGCATTTTGAAGCCACAGAGCCAGATGGCCAATCGAACTGACAAGAAGCAGGGAAGTCATAGAGGCACAAAAGAGATGATGATACGCAGAGAAACGGCTGGGGTAGCCGAAAAGCCAGAAAAGTACCTCAAAGGAGGCATAGAGCTCAATTGAGAGTAGGCAGAAGCAAGAGAACAGAGAGAGTAGAAAGCTAATGCGCAGAGCAGATGAGGGAGTCACTTGGAGGTCAACTGGAAAACCAAAGAGCAGAAAGTTGCTGAGACAGTCACTTGGAGGTCAAGTGGACTGCTAAGAGCTCAAAGAAGCCAGAGACGAAGAGCCAGAGCCAGAGCCAGGAGCCAGAGCCAAGAGCCAGAGCCAGAGCCAAGAGCCAGAGCCAGAGCCAACAGCCAGAGCCAGAGCCAAGGGCCGGAGAGCCGAGAGCTTTAGAACCAAGGATAAGATGGTGTCTAAACCCATTGTGTTCTGTGTAAACCAATGGAGTTGAGCCGCAGAGCTTGTAAAAGGACTTTGCCATAATCCTAGAGAGCCTAGTTGAGTTGACTAGATCTCACAGTGATGTAGCCCAAGAGTTTTGGGTGAACTCCTAATTAAATTGTTGTCTTATGTGTTTGTTTTACTGCTACATTATTTACTACTATATGTATTTATATATCATCTTAAGCACATCAACTTAAAGCACATAAACAATTTAAAGCAGACCAACATACACCTATTTTCAGGCACATTATTAATTCCGCAATTGGTTAATCATAAAGACTTGGGAATATTTAAGCTTTCGAAGTGGGAGAGGTTCTTGTAAGTTAGACAAGAAGCCTAAGTGCCCCATTTTCAGATCACTAACCAAGCATCATTGTTAGTTGTTATGGATCCTAATAGAGTAGAGTTATAGACTACTTCCCTAGCTCCTTTTGACTCTAAAAATAGTTTTCCTTTGGCATTTGACTTCCATCCTAGGGTTTGAGAAATTGTGATATCATATTTCTTCAATCTTGACTTCTCCAGGTCTCTTAATGGTTACTCTTTCACCTAGCTCTAATACCACGTTGAATTTAAATAATAGAACTGATTTTCCAATCTTGATAACTACTTCTAATGATTTATAATTAAATTATCTTATGTCACATGAGGTCAAATCTGAGCTACAATGATATTTGGTCAACGGTCAGACTTGGTCAAAATAGATCAAACTTCAAATTCCAGTGAACTTAGTCCTTCTTCTTTTGTCCATTCGTGTGAATATTTTAGATGAGATGTTGCTTGATAAATGAATGATAAAATTGAATGTCTTCTTGTGTATTTATAGAGGTCGAATGGGTGCCCTTTCTTTATCAAGTGTCACCTCCAATGGTGGGGATGACTTAGGCTTCTTAAAGCCTACATGAACCGTAATAAAATTTTGAATTTTCTTTTAATGTTCATAATTTCTTTTGTTGATTTGAAAAGCTTGTTAGCATGTGGGAATACCTCCTAATACTAAAAAATCAACATAATTGTCAATGAATTCCCTAGCCACCATAACTAAATGGTCTTCACTCTCTATCGTCGTAAGTTGTAGCCGGACTTAGGAATGAATTTATCCTTGAGCCTTAGAGGGAAGTCATTGTTGAGAAAATAAATTGTTGTTGTCGATGAAGAAATTTGTTGAATGGAAATCCTTAAACCATCCACCACCATAGCTTGAAGATTTAATTACACAACTTTGCATGTTAAGTGTTGAGCTTAATGTGCACCTGTTCTCAAATCTTAGTCTCACTTGTTTCAAGTAAGACCATATGAATTAATCCTTGTCATCTATTTTCTTTTTTGAAGGAAAAAAATCATATATTATATGTAGAAATACCAAATATACATTGATATGTGCTTTTAAGAACTTAGGGAAGCTTCTTTGAGCATTAAAAACTATCAAAACACAAGAATTTTGAAGTTGTTTTCTCAAATAGTCGTGTTACTACATTGGTCCAAAAGGAAATTTCCATTGAGGTTCTACATAAAAAGAAGATATATCAACAAAAAATATGTTTTCTTCCTTGTGCTTGTTTCTTATGCATTTTTTTTTTTTTTTTTTTATCTACTCTCGTCATTTTGGAAAGATTAGTTATAATGGTTTTAAAAATAGTTGGGTGCTTAATTTCCGCCTCTTCCTTCTATGAACTAAAGGCACTTGAATGAAGAGAGGGAGCTTGTTAGAAAGCTTGTCAACTTAACATTTAATTCCTTGTAAAAATGTTTAAAAGTTTTTTTTAGAGAAATTTTCTTTTAGCTCACTACTATTTTCCAAAATGGGGGGAGTGGGTCATAATTTTGAGATTGATTTTATCACTTGTCTAGTCTTTGACAAGGTTAAAATCACTCGATATTTGAATACGAACAACTCCTCTTTTAGCTACTAGTTTGATTAGCATCCATAATGCATTCAATTATGCCAAGTTATTTATTCCTTCCCCCAAAGTAGCTTTAAAACATATTTTTATTATCTTATTTTAAAAATAGTATGTAACACCCTCCTCCCACATTTAGCCAAGTTACTGGCCTACTAGGGCAAACATGTGATGAAGAGTTACTATGATATGATTCAACCTCCTAGATCACCTTAAGGAAGTGGATTCGATAAAACAATGACCTTAATGACTTCCCTATTAGGTGCTACAGGACCCCCAAGGGCTAAACCACCCTTCCAGGTTCCCAAACACTGAGTTAAATTTTCAGTGCCCTTAATCCATGTTGGATCGTTGTATTGTTTGTCATCCATATCAATGCATTTGGAGTGGAAAAAGTGGAGGAATTGACTCGCGGGACCGTTTTTACTAGCGGGACCTAGTTTGGCAAAATGGGGTCTGAAACCTTCCTGAAGCATTTTGAGGCTTCAAACGACGTTTTTTGGGAGTGAAAGCTTGTCCATAATTGAAGCACATTTCTTACTATTCTACACACATAAAGCTTTCCAACGACACAAGAGTCGAATCAATCAGAGTCCTTATGTAAAAGTTATGCCACTCATAAGTTGACCTTCCTGTTTTCACACCTATAGTTCGGGAGGATGTCGTGTCAGCCCCCATTATTCATGGAAAAGGGGATAGCCACGTGTTTGTGATGTAAAATACTCTAGAAGTCTCTATTTTGCAACTCTAATTAAGAGTTGATGTAGTCAAACTTAACCACTAGTATGCTATCAGGTTGTGTTATAACCGGACCACTAGGAGGAAGAGGCATTCTGTTCTTTCGAGAGCATTTTGTTCCATAGTTGAGAAAAGATAGCCAGGAGGGATAGGAGGTAGAGCACAAAGAGAGGATCAGTGCACTATAGTAGCCCACGGGCCAGAGGCATTACTTCTTTGTATCTGCAGCCATATTTCCAGCTAGGTTTTTTCCTGAAAGGGTTTCCCAGAGAGAATATCTTGTGTCTTATGTGTTTGTGATCTTATTTTGTCATTCTCTACTTTTCTGCTTGATTTAATTTTACATGCATGCACTAATTACATTAAAATCTACAGATCTAGAAATAAAATAAAACTGTAACAGTGTAGAATCTCAAATTTTTAATATAATATTATCAGACATGTTGTGATGAACTGTCAAGTGGAATATCCACGGCAGTTTACGGATCATTTGGTATCAAAGCGGGTTTCTTTGGATATTTTGTGGAGATTGTAGGGATCTAGATCTGCTAAGCCCAAAATCGTAAAACCCTAATCATGGGCAACGAATCTGTAAACGAACCTCATGATCCTGTAGAGATGAGGTTTTCGCGGCTCGAAAAACAAGTTGTGGATATAAACCGCAATGTAAACCTCCCTATGGCAAACCTAAGAAATAAACTAGGCATATTTAGAGAAGACAAGGGTTCGAATGTAGAGGAAAAATTAGAACAAGGAACAAAATATCGGGGAGAAACAAAGAAACAAATGAAGAAAGAGCCCGAAAATGATCAACCCAATTCGAGTGCCATGAATCAATCATAGTCTTTGTTTAGAGTGGAAGAAAAAGTCGATATCAAGTCATACCACAGCATGATCAACGCTCTGAAGCTGAACCACTGGTTGCAACAACTGGGAGTTTATTTCAGTTTCCATTAGATTGAAGAAGGGCAAAATATCTCATTTGTGCAGCTAAAATTGGAGGGCCATGCACTGACTTGATGGGAGAGCCACACATAAACCATGAGTTTGGAGGGAGAACCTCCAGTGACTAAGTGGGAGGATTTCAAAACCCTCATTAAGTCATAGTTTTATCCCATTGGGTACGTGTAAGACCAATGGATTCGGTGGCATTACTTCAGGCAAAAGTTGGGCCAAAGCGTGTAGGAGTACACCACATAATTCAAAAAGATGACTATAATGTTGGGTATCTCTCCAAAGAACCCATATGTACTCCTTAAGTATTTAGGGTTCTACACCACCATATGCATGAGAAAATGATGTTGTTCAAACCCAAATAAGTGGACGAAGCTTGTGTACATGCACAATACCTGGAGAACATAGGTTTGAAAAGAGCGCAATCAAGTTGATTGAAGCAGAAGGAGCAACATGAAGCTTCTAAGGAGGGGAAGAAGAAGCAAAACGGGGGGAAATATAAAAAGATGACAACCACAACACATCAGTGCAAAGATCCTAAAAACTACTTCAACATTGATGGCCATATAGAGGAGAAGTGTTGGAAGTTTCATCCAGAGCTAAACCCAAAAAACAAGAATAAATATAATAAGAAGATGAATCTCATGGCCACTGATTTGAGCAACCAAGTTAAAAAGCAACTTGGACATGGATGAGAATATTGTCTGTACATTAGTGCAAAAGGAGGTGAACCTGAGTAGCCTTTAACAACATGAAGAGAAAGAAATGACCAAACTCTTCCATGTAAAGATACAGGTCAAGAAGATGAAGATTGATGCTTTGTTTGAATCAGGACCGCAGATGAATCTCATAGTAGCAGATATGGTCAAGAAGTTGGGGCTGTAAGTTCGTGATCATCCAAACCCATATCCATTGGGATGGGTACATAATGATGCAGAGCTGAAGGTAACAAAACAATGCAAAATTAGATTTGCTATCAGTGTTGATTTTATTGATGAAATAGATCTGGATGTGGTTCCCCTTGATGTATGGAGTCGTGTTTGGGAGTCCATACATGTACATGCGTGATGCAATATTCATGAGGAAAGTAACCAGTATCAACTCATCAAAGATGGAAAATCGTTCATCATCAACGTGCACAAAGGCAAGTCGAAAATTTCACTGGTCAGTGCCAACCAAGCCAAGAAGTTGATCAGTTCGAACAAGAAGTATGTTTTATTGTTTTTAAGAGAAATTCAATCTGTAGATGAGTCAATAAGAGGCAAGGCATCCCTAGAGGGGTGTACTAAAAAACAAAAACTACAACTGGAGGAGTTGTTATAGGCATACAAGGACGTGTTTCAAGAACCTAAAGGGTCACCCCTAAGAGAGAAGTGGAACACGAGATCCAACTATTTCCAGACTCCTCATTGCCAAATATTGTGTTGTACAAACAGTCTGTTATAGAAGCAAGTGAGGTGAACAAACAGTTGCAGCAGCTACTAGAACAAGGTGTCATTCAACTGAGTACATCACCATGTGGGTCGCCCATCATCATTGTGCCAAAGAAGGATGGGACTTGGGGGATGTGTATATATTACAGGCCGTTGAATAAAATTACACTCAAGAACAGATACACCCTGCCCAGGATAGATGATCTGCTAGATCAGTTGCAGCAAGCAAAGTATTTCACCAAGCTAGACTTGAAGTCTGGATATCACCAGGTTAGAGTCAAAGAAGAAGATACATGGAAGACCTCCTTCAAAACCAGGCAAGGTTTGTATTAGTGGTTAGTTATGTCATTTGGCCTGTGTAATGCACCAGCTACATTTATGAGATTAATGAATAATATACTGCACCCTTTTATAGATTCATTTTTTATGGTCTATTTGGATGATATACTGGTATATAATGCTACCTAGGAGGAGCATATTTCACATTTGACGCAGGTGTTGGAAACATTGAAGAAGCACCAACATTTAGAAAATCCCAAGAAGTGCGAGTTTGCGCAACAGTCCTTGTTCTATTTGGGATATGTGATTAGTGAAGGAGAACTGAAGATAGATCCTTCCAAGATGGAGGCTATCATGAAATGGCTGGTGCTTACTAATGTTACTAAGGTTAGGATTTTTCATTGGGCCAACGCAATACCTCAGGAAATTAATAGCCTCGTTTTTAGTGGTAGCAACACCACTCCACGCCATAACAACAAGTGGCAAGAGTTCCAGTGGGGAAAAGGTCAGTAGAAGGCTTTCGATGAGTTAAAGAAGAAGATTAGTCAAGCACCAGTTCTGGAATTACCAAACTTGCAGCGGCCCTTTGAAGTCGAGATAGATGCGAGTGGGTATGCTATGCGAGTTGTCTGGATGCAAGGAGGAAGACCCATTTGCTACCATTCTGAAGTATTTAATGGGGCAATTCTTAACTACCCTACCTTCGATAAGGAGCTCTATGCCATGGTTAAAGATGTGAAGAAGTGTAAGCACTATTTGATGGGAAAGGAGAGAATAATCCACACAAATCACCAGTCGTTATAGTACTTGCAAGCCTAGAGTAAGCTACAACAGATAAGGCATTACAAGTGGATGGGGTTTTTACAACAGTTTCATTTGGTGATCAAGTCTAAGAAGGGAAGCACAAACAAGTTGGCTGATATGCTTTCAAGGCCACCCACATCAAAGATTACATCTTCGGGACTCTTATGCACATGGATCCATTCACCCATGATGCATACAGAGAGGCATATTCAAAAGACGAGGACTTCAAGGAAGTGTATCAACAGTTGTAGAATCAGAGTCATGTGCATGATGGCGACAACACCGTTGACCACCATCTTCAAGATGGTTACTCTACAGGCTGGATAACATATGTGTTCCTAAAGGTGAGCGTTTGCAGCTGATTATAGAGGTTCACACCTCCAAGGTTGCAGGGAACTTTGGTGTAGGGAAGGTCGTGGCTAACTTGCATAGGTATGTGTATTGGCCCAAGATGCAAGAGCAAGTAGCTAGGTTCATAAGAGGATGCATGCTTTGTTGTACCAGCAAGCCTAGCAATATGAAATAGGGTTTGTATCATCCCTTACCTGTACCTACTCGTCCTTGGGAAAGCATTTCCATGGACTTTGTGGGAGGTTTACCGACAACCAGGAAGGGACATGACTACCTGTTCGTGGTAGTTTACAGGTGCAACAAGATGTGTGTTCTAATGCCCTGTAAAAATACCATAAGCGGACAAGAAGCAACAAACTTGTTCTTTGGACAGGTCTGGGTGCACTTTGGGATACCAAGGAGCATCATTTCAGATAGGGATACATGATTTCTCAGTGCATTCTGGACTACATTGTGGGAGAAGATGGACACAAAGTTGAAGAGATATACAACATTCCATCCACAGACAGATGACTAGATAGAAGTAGTCAACGAGTATTTGGCACAACTTTTGAGGGGATACAACCAGAAGCATTCGAAGACCTGGGATGAAAATGGTATATATACAACATTCCTATAATAGAACAAACCACACTTCTATAGGAAAGTCCCCATTTGAGACTTGTTTTGGATATTTTCCACCTTCACCTTTGGATATTGCACATGGGTAGCAAGGAGGAGTGAGGAAATATCTTACATGAGATGCTTTGAGGGTTGAAAAATTTATAGAGAAGATCAAGAAGATCCATCTACAGGTACAAGAAACACTGTAGAGTCGTAGGAGAAGTATAATGCCATGCACGATCAACACAAAATAGATAAATCATTCAAGGTGGGAGACAGAGTATGGCTACAGTTGAACAAGGAGAGGTTGTAGGGGCCTAGTAAGAAAATCAAGGCTCTAAGGTATGGTCCCTTTGAGATACTTGAAAAGGTGTGTGATAATGCATATTGACTCAATTTACCACCATATATGTGCATTTACTCAGTTGTGAATGTAGAGAATTTGAAACTCTATGAGTCTTCCATGCTAGATCAGGAAGAGGAACAAGTCTTACCTTCTGTGGAGGATTTGGCACCAGAGGCTCATGCAAAGTTGACTAAAGATATAGTTTTGCAGAAGAGGTCTAGAACTACAAGATAGGGGCAGCATGACCTTTGGCAGATTGGGTTGAAGGGACAACTTCCAGGCAACACTAAATAGTACACCAGAGAGAAGGTGGAGGGAAAATTTTCCTCACTCATTCAGTAAAAGCTTTTAGGGACCAAAAGCCTCCCAAAATGGGGACGTATGATTCGAATTGGATCATTATATTGTTTTTCATCCATCTCGATGCGTTTGGAGTGGAAAAATTGGAGGAATCAACTCACAGGACTGCTTTTACTAGCGGGACCCAGTTTGGCAAAACGAGGACCAAAACCTTCCGAGAGCGTTTTGAGGCTTCAAACGACATTTTTTGTGGGTAAAAGTCCCCCCCCTAATGCAACACCTTTTCATGATATTCCACACACAGAGATTTCCAACGATGCAAAAATCACATCAACTAGAGTCCGTATGCAAAAGTTATGCCACTCATAAGTTGACCTTCTTGTCTTCACACCTATAGTTCGGGAGGATGCCACGCCAGCCCCCATTATTCATGGAAAAGGGGCTAGCCACGTGTTTTTGATGTAAAAGACTCTATAATAGTCTATTTTGTAACTCTAGCTAAGAGTTGTTGTAGTCAAACTTAATCACTAGCTGGCTATCGGGTTGTGTTATAACTGGGCCACTAAGAGGAAGAGGCATTCCATTCTTTCAATAGCATTTTGTTCCATAGCTGAGCGAAGATAACCAAAAGAGGTAGGAGGTAGAGCACATAGAGAGGATCTGTGCATTGTAGCAACCCACGAGCCATAGGCATTACTTCTTTGTATCTGTAGCCATATTTCCAGACAGAGAAAGAGAGCTAAGCAGCCTCACCTTCTAGCTAGGTTTTTTCCCGAAAGGGTTCCCCAGAGAGCATATCTTGTGTATTATGTGTTTGTGAGCTTATTTTGTCGTTCTCTACTTTTTTTGCTTGATTTACTTTTACACGCATGCACTAATTACAATGAAGTATACAGATCTATAAATGAAATAAAACTATAATAGTGTAGAATCTCAAATTTTTAATATAATATCATCAGATTTGTTGTGACAAACTGTCCAGTGGAATATCCATGGCAGTTTACAAATCAACCTTGATCTCCCAGACACTTGAAAAACACTACCGGATTTCGAATGAAACCCTCCAATCACACGCATGATGCCTACAAGGGAGTGACTACAACGTTTTTCACCCAGTTCCGTGCCTGCGATTGCGATATTTAAGGCACTTTTTTCAGGCTAGCATCCAGAACTTTGCCCAAGATTTAATGAAACTTTCCGTAACCATGAATGATACGAGGACAAAGCGTTTCATACAAATCTTAGACAAGAAATTGATCTAACAAGGCCTAGCCAATACAAACATTCCGTCAAACATACCATGAACATGAAATCTACAGGTCATAAATACACATATGAACATAGGGATCTCATACTTATATGAAAATCATCAAAGAGGACTGATAGCCCCTCACAATAGTTGCATTGTTATCTATTAAGTCATTCATTCATTAACATTTCATATGCTAACCAAAACATGATGAGAGGCATACATCATAACTGTCATAAAACATGCTTATAACCAACAAATAACCATAGATATATCAATGTGGAAACAACCATCAAAGCCACATAATGATAAGCATATATACTCATAAAATACCAAAGGAAAAGGAGCTCTTATTAACATAGGAAAATCCAACCAAGTTAGGGACTTCCACGTACCACCTAACCATAGATTGGGCTGAACCAAATCTCTCTTTCAATCAATCGTCCCCGCACCATATTCTAAGCATCAATGTGGGACCTCATGAAACAAATCAAACAAAACCAAACAAGGGATTTCAGAGGCCAAACCACCTCAACCCTCAACCAGTGATTCCACCTCACGATTAGACATCATTGACCATGACCAAATCGATCTCTACCTAAGTTGTCCACGACTCTAGAGCATTTGTTCCAACCAAGGCTTCCAAGACTAGTAACTCAACCCACCAAGGGCTCCAAAACATTTGTCCAACCAAGGCTTTCAGGACTAGTAACTCAACCCAAGCTGTTACAGGGCTTCCATAGCATTTGTCCAACCAAGGCTCCAGGAACTAGTAACTCAACCGACATCCAAGAAACATGAGCACCAACTAGAAAACAAAGATAAATCCCACAACACCATGGTTATCCAGGAAATGGCATGGCTAGGCAAAACCACTGTCAATCTAAGCAAACCTCCATGTCAATGATAGATCATAACCAAGAAACCACATGCATGCGCCATGCATCCCAAAACTAGCAAGGAAACCATACATGCAACTCGATACTTACAAAGCAATCTATCTATATCCGTTGATCCCGCTGCCCCCTTGCACTTTCCTGCTTTTCCTTTGCCTTCTTGCTCCAAATTCCAAGTGTGCCACACTCTTCCAAGAGTGCTCCAAGAAACTCTAATTGTCCAAGAGTATGAGAGAGAGAGAATAACATGAGAGTGCTAAAGACTGAACTAAAAAAAGCCCGTGAACTAATCCTTAGAAGCCTTTTTATCATTGAGGTCTCTATTTTCTTAATTTTCCTCTTATGCAAATTTTGTGACCTTTCACCTTCCTTTTCTCCTCTTTTCCATTATTTTCACAAATGAAATGCCAATTAATGTCTCTTTGCTTTTGCCCATGCTTTTGCCAATTTACTTAGCCATAATAAACCAAATGAGCACCCACGAGGATGTTTTTCCCACCATTAAGCTTGGAATACTTGTCCCATGAGCTTGGTCTTATATATATTTTTTTACATGAATTTTCAACCAAGGGTTGTTACACAGTACACCTCTTGCCCCACTTATCCTAGGATCCCCTTAATAAGCACCATAAAAAATTCCCATGCATATGATTTGTCGATGTTTAGAGTTACAACTATCTTTAGGGACTTTAAATTCCCTATTTTCCACAACACTCCATAGGCATATCTAATTTCATGGATGACCTATATATCAATGTTATGGAAATTCATCTTAATCTTGGATGGCCAAGTGGCCTAATATACTATATATTGTAGGGCCATGTGGTCTTTAAATGTTTTAATCTTAAACTAATTGTCCAAATAGATAATTACAATGATTCCTTGCAATATAACTCTTCCACTAGTTAGCTGCAATGCTTCCTCCCTGACCACTTAAGTGAGGGGATAGTCTACGAATATGTGAGTTATAGTCTCATCATCATTTTTATAGAGAATACATCTTTATTGCCCTCACTAAACTCTTTTTTACAATTTTTTGATGTGTGGACTTTTCTAGAGAGTGCTAATCAAAGAAGCATTCTCATTTTTAAGGGAGCTTTTATTTTCCATATGGGCTTTTATGACCACTTTTGTTGCCCTTCATCATCTTCTAGAAACATTGCCTTGTAACCTAGTTTTTTCAATGAACCTCATCAATGACCTATTTTTAGACAACACTATTTTATCATCTTCTTCCCCAATCCTTAATGCACTATGTTGAAGTGTGCACAAATAGTTTCCATATTACTGCTTCCTCTTTGTGAAGTCCCAAAACAACTTCTCCTTTTCATCCTTAGTTTCAAATAGAAGCACCATTTGGGTTTACAACATCTGCTAATTAATGAATTCCCATTAGATTTAGTGTGTTAATCAATGGCTTAAGCAATCTATATTATATAGCACAACCAACTCAAAGATCCCACTTAATTTTCACTCTATCTCTATTTCTCACTTTTCATGCCAAGTGAAAGTCAAAATTAGAACCTCAACAGGTATTTCAGAAAGCTTTAGAAGTGACATTGGAGTCAAGCAAGGTTGCCCTCTATCCCCCACTCTTTTTGGTCTATATATTGATAAATTGGAAGAGTGGCTAAATCTGCAAGGTGGAGATGGTGTTCGGTTGGGGGAGTTTGTGATAAAGCTTCTTTTATATGTTGATGATATTGTATTGATTTCTAAATCTGCCCATGGATTGCAAATGCACTTATATGCCCTTGAGCATTTTTGTAGAGCAATGGGGATGCAAGTCAATACTAGCAAGACCAAAATAATGATTTTTTCTAATAAAAGGAAGCGGAGCTAGCATACTTTCTTCTTTGAAGACAACATTCTTGAAGAAGTAAAGGAGTACAAGTGCCTTGGGATTGATTTCAACAACAAACTCAATTGGGAGGATTGCAAAAAGAAGAGAATTTTAGGAAGGTGGAAAGCATCATATGCTCTTCAAAACAGATGTAGAGAGGCAGAGTTATGGGATTGGAAAACGATTGAAGTGCTTTTTGGACTCCTAGTTTGTCCAGTGATGCTATATGGGTGTGAATTGTGGGCTAGCAACACTCATGTCTCAAAATGGAAACAAATTGAGAAAATCCAAAAACGCTTGATCATGAGCAAGTTTAAAATAAAAAGTTCGGTACCTTATGAGATAATGTTGAGTGAAACAGGAACACTTCCATTGAAGCAATTGCTATGGTGCGGCTCATAAGATACCTAAAAAGAATTGAACAAATGAGAGTAGGTAGATGGCCTAATGTTATATTCAATAAAGGCATCATTGAATAAAAAAAAACATGGATGAAACAAAACTACACATGGATGCAAAAATGGAATATCTACCTCAATGCCTGTCCCACAAATAGCAAGGAGCTAAAGGATTTTGTTATGGAGAAGTTCTATAAAAAGGTATGGGGAAAAGAGTTGGGTAGAAAGAAGAAATAGTACATTGAGGAATTCAACCCTACATGTGATTTACAACAAAAAGAGTTCATTGGAGCTAGCATTTCGTGGAGGGCAAAGGTTCTTATTGCTCAATTAAGGACCAACTCACATCAACTTCGGTGTGAAACAGGACGATGGGAAAGGCCTAAAGAAGCTTGGGAAGAAAGGGTGTGCACATTTTACACGTCTGGGGCTGTGGAATTGGAAAAACATTTCATTTTGGAATGTGATGCATTCAAAGACATCAGAGAAAGTTATGAGAACATGTTAGCATCAGTTTCTTGGCATTGTCTTTTTAGCGAGGGGATTGTTGGAAGGTTGGGTCAGCTCATCATCAATTTGAATTAGAAAAGGACTGAATTGCAAAGAGCAAAAAACAGGGAACTAATGGTCTCATAGACTATTTTTAGTCTCGTGAACCTTAAAAATATCATTTCATTTATTTCATTTCCCACCACAGGAAAAACTGCTTTAAGCTACTTCGACTAGAGCTTTCTTAATTTTCACTCTATCTCCATTTCCGACTTTTCATGCTAAATGATTTCCCACCACAGAAAAAGCAAGCTGCTTTGACTAGAGCTTTCCATATTATAAAGGCTCCTAGTATTGTTTTAATTGGAGGTTTGATGCATTCGTGAAAAAAGATCATTGTATTTTTTAATCATCACTCCCTTCCATAATTCATCATGCTTTAAAAACCTATGTAAACTCTTTGCTTCTAGAGCCTAACCAAAATAATGTATATTGTTGAGCCCATGTTCTCTTTCTTCCTTTGGTTTTACCATCTTGTTCGATTTCACTAGTGGTAGAACTTCCCTTTCCTTTTTCTTAAAAGACTAAAACATTTATCCTTTAATTTTTCTGATATGCCTTTTTGGAATTTTAATTTTTCTAATATGCCTTTTCGAACATAAGCTAACGAATGGTAGTAAACAAGAATAGTTCTACGGACTAAGAATAGTTTTTTCTCTGCATGCAGCTCAGGTCTGGTTTGATAAGTAGGAAGACATAATTTGTGTGATTTCTGTGTAACGAAGTCACCTTGCGGATATCCTACTTCTACCGAAGGTCTGTTTTAAGAAGCCAGGGTTCTCTGTGTGACCCTGCGACCTCTATTCTAATTCGGTGAAGGGCCACCCCTGCGCAGTTGATGAATGCCGAATTACTGGACAAGACCCCGAGTTCATGTTGAGCAAGCGAGGACGTAACTCAAAGTCGGTGGTGTTGGAGAGTATTTGGAGCAGCGAATATTTGTCAGGTCCGAACAAGGTTCTATAGTACGCTACGACTCATTTTCTGACCTTTGTGTGCATCCGCTCTGAGGTTGTGCAGACAAGGTTATCTGATCAGTGGTCGAAATAAGACAGTGGTTTTAGCCTCCTGCGGCAGTGTCAAGCTCCCTCAAAGTCACCCAGAGGCCTGTAACTCATAAACGGGCAATCAAAGTGCCCTGGAGTTGGAATAGAAGGTAGCAAATCCCCGCACTGTAACAGGCTATTGGATATTTAATCATCGCTGCATTCAACTGTTCGGGTCTCAGGATTTCCCACCTAGATATCTTGGCTCTGCGGCTCCCACAAGAAGGAGGTTCGGCCCTGGAGACAGTAAGCTTTGAGCGAAGTTCTGGAGGAAGTCGAAGGCCGAAACAGGGATTGGATCACCCATTCTGAAGCGATTTGGATATCCTTCTGTACAGGACTCATAAAAGGTTTCCTTTTCCAAGTCCGGGATCAGTCTAGAACGTCTCGGATTCTGGTTAGTTAAGCTCTGTTTAATTCAAGGGCATACTGGAATTATTTGAAATATAGCGGAACTGTTGAATCTGTACTATTTTGGTACTATTGGCTTTGTGACACCATTATATTGAATGATTATTGTGTTGTTGAAAAGAACAGTAATGCTATACTGAAGAATACATTTTTTTTTTTAATTTCCTTGAAATTGAAAAGGGAATTTTGTGAAACCCTAGTCCTTAAGGAATCCCAGGGAAAAATTACCCTAGAATATTGCATAGTGGATTTAGGAGTGCATTCAAGGTTTCTTATGGTTCAACAACTTCCTTGCTTCGAATTTCATCAGATTCTGAGGTCTTTCTATTTTTAACAGCTATCGTATTTTTTAGGAGCGAGAGTTCTAGGGCTGACATGGGAAAGTGAGCTATGTATTCATTGTCCTTGTGAGCTTACAATTCCTATGAGTTTTTTTGCAGTGACATGCAAGGTGTTATATAAAATTGCCATATATAACAATCAAGATGACGGGGTTTGCATGTCAAAATTGAGCACATATTTGGGTTCATTATAGGTAGACGAATCTAATGAGACCATCTTCAGGGACATGTGAGGCATTGCTATTTTTAGTATTATCTATTTTTAGATGTGCTATTTATAGTAATTATTGTCATCATTGTTATATTAACATTTTGAGACTCCTATTTTTTAGGATGTGGCACTGCTTGTTGGCATTTCTATTTTAGCAGGTGGGGGGGGGGGGCAATATCATGGTTTTGACGTGTAGTGCCAGATTTGTTGTTCGGTTTTGTTTTGGATAGGTTACAGGTAGTGTGGTTTGATTTCGGCTTAATCATCATCAAGTGGAACTTGCATCATGATTGGACATGTCACATCTATGTTGCAGCAAACGTTGGGCAAGAGGGCATTTCAGTGAAAAAATAAAACTGAAAAATGTTTCGTATAGGGCCTTGAAACGCGTTTCAGGCCATACTGGCACATTTCATGAGGCTGAAAAGTGGTCCAGTATGGTCTGAAATACTGGTCTGAAATGCATTTCAATATTGTATGACCACGTTTCAGCCAAAAAGTGACTCTTTTTTTCCATTTGTTGCTCTGAATATTGAGGACCAAGAGCCTAGAAGTGGAATTGGCCAATCATCTTCTTCAGCTCCACCATCCATTGTTGAGCATGTTTCGGCTTTTATTTTTGACAAGGATTATGACGATGAGGAAGAAGATTGAAGACAATTAGTTTTTAGTCCTTATGGTACTTGCAACCTCATAGTGTTTATTGTACTTGCAGCCTCATATATATAATAAAGGTTGATTTTGAAATTTGGATATATAGTTAAGGCTGATTTTGGATATTGCTATTTTCATTATGTGATTATTCATGAGAAAATGTGATGTAAATTTAAAGACTTACAGTTTATGCATTGACATTGGACAACTTAATCATAATGTAATAAATTATAATGTATCATGTATGCTTTATGATTGCACATAACATTTCTTAAATGTCTTAGCATATATATATATATATATATATATATCGTGTTTCCCCGTTTCCAAAATTGGTGGGGGAGAGGGGGGGTGGCGCGCCGGGGTCATGTTTCGTACCCGTACCTGTTTCCCCGTATCGTGCAACTTAGTGTCACATCTAAATATAGATGTCAGAGCACTCATGAGATATTGTTGATTTGTGAAATTGCATGTACGACATCATCTAGAAGGAGCGAGTCCCTCTTTAGCACTCCTTGGAGGTTCAAGTTGACTTGATAGACATGCATGCATGTTACTTTTTCTAGAAAATTCAAATATGGAAATCATAAAATAGAGCTTTACATAAATGCGGAGTTCACTTGTCTTAAAGGAGGCCTTGCATGCATTTGTGTAGGTCTAAATTTGCCAAATCCCAAGATTAGGCAGTGTCTCTTGCTAAGGGGAGATCCATCTTATCTTTATCATACTTCACCTTTGATAATTTGGCCTCTAATTCACTCTCCTACTTTCAGCTAGAACATGTGCCATAAAAGCCTCAACTCCATATCTTGTATGTGAATTATTAATGGAACTATCCGTTGAGAAATAGCTCGGACATGAATTTCTACATAGTTTCAGTGTGAATGTGCGAGAAGTAGTTTGAGATCTTTTCTATTTTTGAAAATTAATTCTATTATATATTGCTGTTGAGTCTAAAAAATATATTTCATGCATGCATGACTTAGAGTAGGAGTAATTTCAAAAATAGATTAGGGTTTTGGTCTCAGCTAAAAGTATGAAGACAGGTGAAGATACAGGATTTATCGCAATTGAGTAGGTTGAGCTACTGGGAGGGAGAGAGGGGGGGGGAGGAGAGGGGGGAGAGGAGGGCAGGGTTTCAGGAAAGAGATGTTTTTGGGTAGTAGGTAGAGACCATAGGGAGTTGTATGGCATGGGCAGGTTTGTATAGTCCATGTATCTAGGTTTTGTAGTGGTACAACAAACTGTACAAGCTTTGTTCAAGATGATTTATTAACTGTGCAACTACTAGTTTTTAGTAGATTGTGGAGGTTTCATTGTAAGTTCTTAAAAGGAATGAAAAGCTTATTTAAAGGAGAAATTACTTGTGGATGTCTCAAACTATTTTCCAGGTCCACTATTTAATTTCCAACTATTGTGTGAGTGATGTTATGGTCTGAAATTACTTTATGCATTAATTAGATTCAAACAATTTAATTATTTAATTGAGATCATAGGGGCATTAGTCATCTAGGTTTGTAATTTTTACATGGTATCATAACATTTTCTTTGATTGAGATTCTTAAGGATTTGCAATAGTAAATTAATTGCAAGGAAGAAGAACCTATTACTTTCTAACCCCAATCATTGGTAATTTATCACCTAATAAATTCTCTTGCTGCAAATTAATTTAGTGCAAATCTATTGAATAAAAGCAGTGTTGATATTTTAATAGTTAAATAAAAGATAAACAACAAAAGCAAAAATAACACCAATCTCATACACATGTACACAAATAGCTTGTAATGTTCCTAAGAAATTAATTGCCTAAGAGATGAAGTAGCCTATTTACCCCCCTAGGCTATAGTCCTAGACAAAGGGGAAAACCCCAAAATAGCCAATGTATGGGCAATAGAGGGCAAGTTTTTGGGCAGCTGGGCAAAGAAACCCAAATCGGGGTTTGGTGTGAATGTTACTCAATTAATTAAGGAGAGAATCCCTGTTAGGCCCCTATACTACTAGTGTAACCCCTTATTGTTATTAGTACAACCCCCTTATTATATTGTTGTACCCATGTAGTCCCCATATTGTTACTATTGTGCCCCATAGAAGCCCACTATTGTTATTATTGTGCCCTTACATTATTATTGTTATGTTGGCTTTGATTATATTATGACTCATTAGACTCCTATATATAAAAAGGAGGTCTTGTCATTTGTATCATCCAAGAATTGTTCATTTATGTAATGTAAAGGAGGTTGCCCCCTCGAAGAGGCCGAATTCTAAGGCGTTGATCTATCTTTTCTATCTTTTTGTGAGTTGGTTTCATAACAATCCCCTAAAGGGAATCTATAAATACAAGAGGGTTGAATTCATTTCGGTGATCATTGGATTGTATCATTAGTTTTTGTTTTTCTTTGAACCTGAGGCTCTGAGAGTTTTAAGACCCCTTTCCTCCTATCAATTTCAATGGTGAAAGATTCCATCCTAGTTGATAAACCTATTTTCTCTTTATTTTTCCTGTTTTTCAACTTTTTTTTGGCACAGGTTTCTCTTCATATAAGAGCAACAAAATCTACCTTAAGTTATGCAATGACGTCTTGAAGCAAGTCAAGCTCTTCATTGAAACCTAAATCTGGGCAAATTGTAGTTCTCTGTGAAACGGGCCGCAGTTCCTAAGATAGATGAATTTTTGAATTATAATATCGGGCAAGATAATCTTCTTTTGGTTAATCTACTTGCGGTTTTTGTTTGAAGATAAGTCGTAGCATGAATTATGGGCAAAGTCGAGCATTGAACAATGATATGAACTTGCTATGTGTATCACCCTAAAGCAAATCACATACTCTGAGTAGTCGCATAATCTGAGCGTATTCTACTTTGTGCATCAGTTGGTGTCAAATCGTAGTTTGAACTTTGGACAGTCCCCCTGTGGTCGACCAAAAGACCAAATCTAATTCTAGGGGTGCTGAGTTTCTTGAGGGAGGAGCGAGGATGGTTTCTGAGATTTATTCCATAGGACCAAAGCCCTAACAATAAGTGAAGATCCTGTGCAGTCGTTTGATTCTAGGGACATCGAGTTTCCTGAGGCAGGAGCAATGAGGGTTTCTGAGCTTCGTTCCATATGGCCGAAGCCCTAACAATAGGCGAAGACCCTGTGCAACAGATCCAAGATATAGGTCGGGCACAAACCTAAGGTCAATTCGGGTATCTAATGTAGGCAGGGTTGAATTAATTGTTAGTTTGCAGAGAGGTTGGGACTACATATTAGGACATTTTTATACTATTGAATTTGGGAAGCGTTTGGTTCACTTTTGGAATTTCACCGGTGGTTGAACTGTTGAATCATATTATTAGCAATTTGAAGACATAACTATTATTGGGATTAAGTTTTGTGTATTTTAAAATTTTATTGTTTGTATACAAAAGAGAAAAATTATATTGAAACTCTAACTATTGAACGAAATCTAGGGCAAAAGCTCCTCATAATATTACAGTGGTATTAGTGCTGGCTCACCCTGCCAACCTTTGAGCAATTGGGTTGATGTCATGAGCCTAGGGCCTTTAGGAAAGGCTCAATGGAGAACGAACAATATTGGGAACAGTTAGGGTAGTAGCACCACTAGATGGTGTCTCAACTTCCTGCCCATTTGGGATTAATGCAAACAACAATCAACATATCCCTAGCATTGGGATCAATTTACAACGATCAGAGATTGCAAAAGATTGCAAGGGACATAATTCAGCTAGTATTTCAATGAAGAAACTGAATTTTGAATTATGATTTATCACCCTTTGGTCAATCATCTCAACTTGCATGTCTTTTTGGGTCAATCCCATCACTAGGGTCAACTCCTGCATATGAATCAAACACACCTCTTAGAATTACTTAGTCATTTGGAATGTTTTAGTCTTTGACACCAAATCTTGGCCAAAGCACTCCCGTTTTCGGGAACAACTTGTTCTTTAGCAGCACATCAACGATGATGTAGCAGAGCAAGCCAACAAGACTTGTCCAATCAACTCCTTCCCTGCTCAATGGCCTTGAATCACCAAATCATGCCCTGACATATAGGGTGCATTTTCTTTTGGTAATTTTGGGTAGGGCATCTTTGGGCAACCCACTCAACAGAATATAATGGCTGCCACACTTGTGATTCCGAGATTGATCAAACACCTGAATTAAAGAATAAGGGCACACAACATAAAACAAGTATATGGAACTATTTTTTGGCTAGTTGCAAGAAAGATAAATTGAGCTATATTGATCATAAGCCCAAGCCTATAAAACAAAGTATAAGAAAAGCTGAAGCAAAGGCAAAAGTATGGACATGGCTGTATCCCCCTAAAGAGAAGAGTATGCAATTAGCCAAAATTATTTGAAAGGAATGAAGATAGTGGTTGTGATGGATTGCCAATTTTAGCTTCCACAACTAGTGCACCCCTTGATTGTGAAAATGACATGAATTTGGGGGCATCTTGATGGTGAAAGTGGTACAATAGGCAATGATTATTTTGTTGGATTATAGGATGGACCACTAAATGGAGAAAAACCTCGAGTTGGGTTGCAACTTGAACCTCAAGGAAACTTGGATTTTGTGGTTCTAAACTTGGGCTCACGTGTGGAAGGGAAAAAAGGAATGGTAGGCCTTTCTATTGATGTGGGTGCTATTAATGAGACAAAGGATATAACACTAAATGTATTTTCACAACCTTGTTTTCCAGTAGGTGAAATTAACAAAGAAGATGTTTTAGCACAAGATGATGCAGGAAATGGAAACAAAGTAGGTAGTGGATTGTTTATTCAATCACATGACGAGTTCTTGAGTGGAGGTGTTGAGACGATGGACACAAAAGTCAATGTTGGATTACAAAATGGGGCAAATGAGATTCATGATGATTCTCAATTGTTGAATGGTAAGAGTTAAATTAGAAGATAAGAAGGATCTTAAAATTTGTCATGGCAACCACCTGAAGAATTTGTGCAACATATTTCAGGGAATAATAAGGGAGAGCAAATTGTATTTGTTCAAGAACACAGGGAGAGTATTTCAGTCTCCCAGGAGGAGACGGGTATAGGTGGAAAGCAACAAGAATCATATGCAATGGACTTTATAGAGAAAGAACATCTTGTAGAGCAAGATGGTTCTTTAAGAGAGTTGGCGGTTGAAGTTGTTGAGCCTAAGGGGCCAGATCAAGATGGAGACTTCAGGGCCACTATTATTGACCAAGGATGTTGTTAGAATAGTTGTGGGACTACTATGGAACAACATTAGGAGAACAATACTTATGTGATTGAAGTTTGCCCAACAGTAGGCCACGTTGTTGAATCCCACCTCTTCTTGCCTTTGGTTGTTGAAGTGTTGGAAGGAGAACTTAGAGACCAACTTTCTAATGTGCAGTATGACCCTATGGTGGAAAACTTAAATCCATGTGTAGAACTAGAAGCCAAATCATGCCTAGATGCATTTGCTCAGTTAGAGGAAATGAAACTAAATGAACAACTTCAAGGTGAAACACAATTCAGTAACATTGAAAAAATCTCTGTAGAAAAAGTTTCTATAAACATTGGTTCTGCAGTAGTACGTTCAATAAATGTTGATGAGAAAGGCATCTTCAAGGAAGTAGCTTTTCATCAGGAAAAATAAGTTTCTTCTGTGAGGGACATATCGCAACCAAAAGGACATGGGGAAACATCCGATTTGGAGGAAGGAAAGGAGAAAAATATCTAGGATTGCTCATCAACGTCACTTTTACCACAAACTACAAATGACATCATAGAAGGTCCTTTAATAGAGATTTTAGATATGAAAAATTGACTCTTGTTAATTATGTATCAGAGCGTCATTTTTTTGTTGGGGACTTTGTATGGGGTAAAGTGAGGAGCCATCCCAGGTCGCCTAGACAAATTTTTGATCCCACAGATACTTAAAAATAAATACTTTCGAAATGATAGTTTGTTAGTGGCATTTTTTGGTGATGCCACCTTTGGTTGGTGCAAGGAATCTCAATTGTTACCTTTTCATTCTCATTTCTCATAGAACGCAAAGCAAACTAGTGCAAGGGCTTTTCGCAATGCATTGATGCATGCATTGGATGAATTGGCTAGGTGTGTGGAGTTAGGATTATATTGTTCTTGTTAGTTCGAGGAAGTGCAACATATACTTGAAAATAAAGCTATCGCTAATAGTGGAATACACGAGGGTGCAATTGTGAATAATCCTACAGACATTTCCCATGCCATTTATTCATTTATCTCTCAAAGTTCCTTTCAACTATCTACAGTTTTATTGAATCTCCCCATATGGAATGCAACCTTGAAATTACTGTAGCTTGTGCCCCAACACCTCCTATCATTGCTTATAAGGGTCTTGTATATTCAGGTAATATTTTCGCGAAGGCTTCAGGCGTTCAAACTGCATCTTTAGGTAAGCAGGGCTTCCCAAAGTCTATATCCACATCAAAAGGTACACTAGAAGGCTATATTCGTCAAGTGAGTAATTCAGGTGCCAAAAATGTGCACCATAGCAACAACTTTTACGCAAATTGTAAATGCTACTCAGAGGGAAGTCTTCAAGAAGGATGAAGACGAGGAGCATTGGTGACCTGATTGCAGGAAGTGAATTTGTAAGAGAGTTTGGATTGTGATGAAACACTATTTGAGCTTATGGGTTTCAAGGACAAGCTTTTGGGGAGACTGCTTGAAATCCCGTGGAAACATTTGAAGTTGGACTCTTGCTCAACTAGTTTAAGTTTGGAGGGCATGAATGCAGGTGGTTGGATGGTCGAAAAGATAAAATGTTACCCAACCAAGTTATGACAAGGAGAAGAAGAAGAATCTTTGCCTAGAAGAACGAGTCCATTGAAGGAAGCCGCAACAAACTTATCATTGCTTGAGGACAAGCAATGTCGGGAAGGGGGGATTGTAGTGTTCCCGAGAAATTAATTGCCCAAGAGGCGAAGTAGCCTATCGATCCCCGTACCCAATGTTTGTGCAACAAAGGGCAAGTTTTGGGGCAATTGGGCAAAGAAACCCAAATTGGGGTTTGGTGTGAATTATACTCAATTAATTAAGGAGAGAATCCCCTCAAGGAAATCTATAAATACAAGAGGGTTGATTTCATTTGGATCATCATTGGATTGGACCATTAGTCTTTGTTTTTCTTTGAGCCTGAGGCTTTGAGGGTTTTAACTTTTAAGACACCTTTCCTCCAATCAATTTCAGCGGTGAAAGATTCCACCCTGGTTGATAAACCTATTTTCTCTTTATTTTTCCTATTTTTCTACTATGTTCTAGCATAGGTTTCTCTTCATTTAGGAGCAACAAAATCTTCCTTAATTTCTGTAATGACGTCTTGAAGCAAGTTGAGCTCTTGATTGAAACTTAAATTTGGGTAGATCGTAGTTCTCTATGAAACAAGCCACAGTTCCTAAGATAGATGAATTATAATACTGGGCAACATAATCTCCTTCTATTTTGAGGTCGAATTATGATTAGACTAGCTGCGATTTTAGTTTGAAGACAAGTTGTAGCATGAATTATGGACAAAGTGGAGCATTGAAGAATCATATGAACTTGCTATGTGTATCATCCTGAAGCAAATGACATATTTCGAGCAGTCGCATAATTTGAGTGTATTCTATTATGTGCATCAGTTGGTGTCAAATCGTAGTTTGGACAATCCTCTTGTAGCTGACCAAAAGACCAGAAGTAATTCTAGGGACGTTGAGTTTCCTAACGCAGGAGCGAGGAGGGTTTTGAGTTTCGTTCCACGAGACCAAAGCCCTAACAATAAGCGGAGATTTTGTGTAGTCATTTGATTCTACTGACACTGAGTTTCGTGAGGCAGGAGCAAGGAGTGTTTATGAGATTTGTTCCATAGGGCCAAAGCCCTAACAATAAGCAAATATCCTGTGCAGCAAATCCAAGATATAGGCCGAGCATAGAAGGTCAATTCGGGGATCTAATGTAGGCAACATTGAATTAATTGTCAGTTTGTAAATAGGCTAGGACTACAAATTAGGTCATTTTTATACTATTGAATTTGGGAAGTACTGTTTGGTTCACATTTGGAATTTCTCTGGTGGTTGAGTTGTTGAATCATATTATTAGTAATTTGAAGACAAACTGTTATTGGGATTATGTTTTCAGTAATTTGAATTTTTATTGTTTGTATACAAAAGAGAAAAAATGTATTGAAACTCTAACTATTGAAGGAAATCTGGGGCAAAATTCTCCTCATAATATTACATAGATTATTCCTTTTAAATTTATCGTTTCATTAGTAAATTATATTCAACATGCCGTCCCTTACTGGAAAAATGGCCCTCTAAGGAAAAATGCAAACAACAAAACTTAGAATATTTTCAGTTTATTAAGCCCTCAAAATCTGCCCTTCGATCTTGCTGGCTACTGGATTTAATTTTCAAAAGAAAAGAACTATTCTTGGAGGAGAGCCCTAATGCAAGCTATTTGCAGCTTGCTTTTTTTCCGACACTAAATGGCAATAGATATTTTTTTGATATAGGGTGAATTAATGGAGGAGCTGGAGTGCATCATGCAAAGAGGGTGTTAGCGTGCCATGTGGAGAGTTTGACTTTTAGTCCCAGCTTTTTTTAGACCTCTTGATTGCATGCCTTGGGAGGTTCTTACTTCTATAAAGATGAGTTAGAGACTTTTTGTGCATGAGATTTGGATTATTTTTTATAGGTTTCAGGAGCTCTTTGTGACCACTTTCTTCCATCTTTTCCACACTTTAAAACTTTTCCATTACATCATGCCACAAAGTGATAGGGTGGCCTTGGGAGGTTCTTACTTCTTCTATAAAGAGTTGTTAGAGACTTTTTGTGCATGAGATTTGGATTATTTTTTATGGGTTTCAGGAGCTCTCTGTGACCACATTCTTCCATTTTTCCAGTCTTGACAACTCTTCCATTTCATCATGCCACAGAGTGATAGGGTGGCCTCTGGTGTGTTGCATCTATGGTGGATTTCCTGCCCCTACTCTAATATATTAGATGAGTTTCTTCTATGCTTTTTAGCTATTTGAATTTTAAGGTTGTTTCCAGTATGCCAATCATGTTGTAGAGCTTGTGTTATAATCTTTAGGCATTTATTTTGAATTTTCCTATCACCCAAAGCCTATATTCTCTTTCATTTTCTTCCATATTCGCTGATGAAATTTACTAAAGAAACTAATCACTTTTTTTGCAATTTTATTATCAAGATACCCTATTTTTGGGCGATTATGGTTGTTTTGAGGACATGCAGAAAAACAACATACCTTAGGGACAACTCCTTATTGTTCGAAAAGCACCAGCCCTAACAAAGAGGCAATTAGAACGTGATAGGAATAATTGGCCTACAATTATTGTTTGGATTTGTTCACCATTTTAAGGCAGATTTGTGTGATAACACCCATGTAGTATTAATGTTTTTCCTGTGCTTTGCATAGTTCTGAAAGAACTTAGTGTTTTCATCCCCTTCTGTGAACCTACCTTTCATTCTTCATTTGCTTCCTCCCTCTCATCCTTCATGTTGCTTCATCCCTCTCCAATGGCTTGCTCTTTTTCTCCCCCAGATTCTTTAATTGTGCCTTTTCTTCTTTTGTAAATATCTATTCTATATTTTGATTAAATATTTACAATTTGAGCCTCTACCCCAATTTGAGCCTTTACCTTTTTATATACTCTGCAAATTGAAGCATAACTGGATTTCCATTTGATGGATCATATCTTCTATGGTTTTGACCAACCAAGTTTTTGAATTCATCATTTTCCAGACATTTTGGGTTGAATTTAGAATTACTGGTGGTTTACTTTCATCTTTCTTAATTTTAAGAAGAACTAAGAGATGGTCTATTGAAACCCCCCTCCCCAACCCATGTCTTCATCCTATCTGCTTCCTCATTGACCCTTTCTGCCACCAAGACCTTTTCCAATGAGAAACTCCTTCATCTTCAACCCTCAAATTTCTGTAAGTAGGACCAAGTTTTACTGGCACCACATCACAAGTACCTATTTCTTCAAAGTTTTAAACATATGAGTAAAATCTTTGCCAATGGATTTGCTCCTGCATTGTGCCCCATAAATCTCCACTTTTAGCGGTGAGATTTATGTTGAGAAAAGGTAACAAGGAGTTGTTTCCTGGTGCTTTTGCCTTTTGCCTAGGAAAACACATGAAAACACCTTTTTATTAAGTGACTTTATGAGTTACTAAAGTCATGTGACTTAAAAGTCACTTTATGAGTTACTTTAATACTATGTACTGTATATTATTAAAGTCACTTAATGTTTTTAAAGTGAAGTTATGAGAAAAAGGTACAACTTAAAGTTATGAAGTGACTAGGAAAGCAATTAATGAGGGGGGACACATGAAAAAGGGGTCAAGTGAAGATTAGATCTCCACCATTGGTCTATGAGAGCTGAGATGTAATCTCAACGATAGATCAAAAGGGTTAGGGTTTCTCCTCATTATCAGAGACAAAAGGGAAAAAAGCAAAGGGAGCTCATCATTCTTCATGTGCGTTTGTGGAGGAGAAGAGGAGAGCAAAGTGAAGGAGAGGGAGGTTGTGATAGCCAAGTGTTGAAGGGGAAATAGAGGTACAACAACCAAGAGAAGTTTAAACAAGCTCGAATCTCAAGGCTGGGAGGCAGTGCACAGGTCGAGGTAGCACAGGGAAGTGGCATGCAGGTTAAGAAGGTTACACCATTCATTTCTAGTGCTGAAACCAAGGAAAATTTCAGCGGATTTTTTAAGGGAGACTGTCAGGAGAGCAACCTGAATTTTTAGGAGAAATTTCTGGGCTGATTGACATGTATTTCAAGGACAAATTCTGTCAGCAGAACCACGCAGTTTGAGGCAGTGATTGCTGATTGCAAGCATGGTTTTCAAGGGCATTTAATGCTGATTTGAGGACTGATTTTTCAGGACATTCAGGGCAGAGAACACGAAAATTTAGGCTGGAGCTTGATGACAGTGGTAGAGACTGCTGGAGAGTGCACTAATTTCCAGACAGTGGTACGAAATCCAAGGAGTTGGGGAGGGTTCTAGACAGGAGATAAGTAAACCTGAGTTTTATTGCTATGTAAGGTATTGCCATCCTTTCTCCTACCCTCTCCTGTAAACAATCATCAATCGCAGGAGTCAGTTTATTGAGGTTTTGCTCGTCGTCTTCGCTTACCGCTTTCCTTTTGGTAGTTCCTCTGCTCCTACTGTAATCCCCTTCATTTTTTTGACTCTGCTTCTGACATCGATTCTCCGGGTACAAAAGGTGAATTAGGCCCTCTGTCATTTGGATCAGCTGATGGGCTAAGGGCTTAATTTTTGAGTCGCCACTACCAGGCTGCCCCTCTATTCTTATCTTGGAATCCTCTCCTTGGTATTCCACATTATTCCTCGGGCTGTACTCCTGACTACAATTTCCTTTAACCTCATAATTTCCAATCTGAGACCAATCCAGATGACCCTCACCCTTTATTACAGAGGGATGGCCGAGCTCTCTCAGGTCCTTTTCTTCATCAGGACCTTCGCAGACATGAAACCTATCCATTCTACCTATAGTGATAGATATTAAGGACGCAGGAAGCACATACCCGAGAACGAAGACCCCTTTGATGGTTCCGCCTGGCTGCTTCGCGTTCAACTCCTCCTTCAGCCCATCTGCACCCCCCTTTCCTTTACCCTCCACCACTTTCATATAAGGTTTCTTCACCACCCTACACGCTTCGCCATCATCGCCGCCACTATATCTAATCATCTTCAATCCACCTCCCCCACTCCAGTTCCTTGAGAACTAGGCTGTCCGATTACTCATTGAATTTGTTGGAAGGGCGGCCTCACTCTTGCAGTCACGTCCGACATTCCTTCCCTTATGATGATCACTTCTGTTATCCTCACCTGTCCTGTTCCTCATCCCGATCGGGAGTTCCAGGGTCAAGATTGACCAAAAATAAGTGTCTCATTTAATGTGTGAATGCTTGCCTTATTTTATTAGTTGTAAAGTGAAAGGAAAAGAGAAGAAGAATTAGTCCTATTATTATTTTTTTTTTTTTTGGAATTTGCATTATCAATATGACTATGTGGGGCGCTGTGGGCATTAAACCTTGTGCAAAGAAAACTGAAACTGGGGAGGGCTACAAGGAACCATATTTTTCTACATGTTATCAGAGTAGTCAGTGAAATGTTCAGCTGATAATTAGTGAACCTACAACAAGCATACCTTCTGCTAAAAGCAGTGAACAACAAGCCAAATTGCCTACATATACCCAGAGATCTATGGTTGAGAGGGAGGAGTTTGACAGTCTTCAGTGATTGTGAAATTGTGTTGGTTGTGGAGGTTAGATGGCTATTGGTTTGAGGGTGGAGGATAGGCTTAGTGGGGCTAAGAATTTTGGCCCATAGAAGGAGAGAATGATGTTGCTGCTTAATGAAGTTGAGGTGTGAGATATTGTAGAGAGTGCATTTCAACCTTGCACTAGTCCAATTCAGTTGGCAGACTTTAACAAGTAGAGTGTGAAGGCAAGGGGAATCATTCTCAATGTTATTAAAGACCACCTATTTCCTCTTGTGACAGGGAAGAAGTTTGCCTTGAGATGTGGGATTCCTTAGTAACACTTCACCAGAGCTCCAATGCGAATAAGAAGATGGTGTTGCGTCAGAAGTGAAGAAACACTTAGATGACCAAGATTGACAATGTGACCTCATACCTCACCAAGATCACACAGGTGAGAGATGAGTTGGTTGCAGTGGGAGAGATTATTCTTGAGGACCAGTTGGTCAGGATGGCAATGGATGGTTTTCCCAAACAGTGGGATGGATTCAGAGATGGTATTGTTGCCAGAGAGCATTTTCTCGATTGGAGGAGGATGTGGGATTATTCATCCAGGAGGAGACTAGGAGGAGTGCCAAGAGTGGCAACCAACGTGGTCTGGTAGACGAGGAGGAGAATGTTGCCTTCACAACCAAGGGCAAGAAGAAGGCTAAGCAGGGTTCTTTTGGTGGGGCCCAACAATAGAAGGGGAAGTAGGAGGCCAAAGAGAAGGACATGAGCAAAGTGAGATGCTTTGCTTGTAAGAAGAGTGTCCCAACAAGAGTGGGAAGAAGGGTGTAGTAGCTTCAATAGAGATGGATGAGTTTTCCACCAGGTTTGACTCTGAGTTTACTTTAGTGGCGAGTCTTGCCACTAGTGTGACGTTTTCCAGTGTTTGGTTTGTAGACAGTGGAGCTTCCTGCCATATGAAGGGAGTGAGGGAGCACTTTACGAGTCTTACAGAGGATGATGTAGACTTGAAGGTGGTGCTTGGAGAGAACTCCATGGTTAGAGTAGCAGGAGTTGGGGCTGTATCCTTTCAGAGGGAGTCATTGGCTCCCTTGAAAGTGACAAAGGTCTTATATGTTCCAACGCTGAGAAAGAACCTGATTTCGGTCTCGAGTATTGAGGACAGAGGATATTTAGTGGTATTCTGAGATGATAGGTGGTTATGTATCCTAAGGGATCCAATATCACTTGTGCTAGAGTGATTGGAGCCCGTAGTGGGAGACTTTATAGGTTTATGTTTCAGCCTACTAGAGCCTTAGTGGCACAGACGAACAATAGTGAGTTTTGTGAGATATGGCACAAGAGGATGGCCCACTTGTACCATGGAGCATTAAGGATGTTGAGAGAGATGGTTACAGGTTTATCTGAGTTCAACACTGAGTATCATGAGGTGTGCAGGGGGTGTGCTCTTGGAAAGTACACCAAGACATCTTTCCCAAGTAGCGATAGAAGCGTAGCAGGTATTCTGGTTTTGATACATATTACGCTCTAATGTGTGTGGTCCTATGTCTCATGCATCATTGAGAGGATTTGAGTACTGTGTTACTTTCATTGATGACTACTCCAGGAAGACATGGATTTTCTTTATGAAGACCAAGGATCAGGTCTTTAAGAGGTTCCAAGAGTTTAAGGCTCTTGTGGAGAACCAAGTGAGGAAGAAGATCAAGGACTTAAGGACAACAATGGGGGTGGGTATACCTTCAATGAGATGGAGTTCTATGGGAATGCGTGTATCAAGAGGGAGTACATAGAGCCTTATAACCCCCAGCAAAATGGGGTGGCAGAGAGGAAGAACAGGGCCATGGTGGGTGCATCAAGAGCTATGTTGCATGATCAGAAGTTGCCTTTCTTTTTATGGGCTGAGGCATGTAACACTACATTATATTGCAATAGGTGTCCACACAAAGTCTTGGGGAGTAAAACTTCTAAGGATGATTTTTTGGGAAGAAGCCTATAATTGGGCACATTAGGATTTTTGGGTGCTTCACATATTCACACATCCTTGAGGAGAAGAGGACAAAGTTGGAACCCATGTAGAGAAGGGTATTCTTGTGGGTTACAATGTGACTTCTAAGGCCTACCGCATATACATTCCCGTGCAGAGGAAAGTTGTGATGAAGAGGGATGTAAGACTTGAGGATGAGACGACCTTGAGGGGGTCAAGGGAGGATGATCAGGTAGAGAAACATGCTCCTCACTAGGAGGCCACACTGCAGGGATCAGGATCTTCAGGTGGTACACCAGGGTCAAGGGAATCACCTACTTCTGGGGTGAGATGGTTACAGGTTTACTTGAGTTCAACACTGAGCACCATGATGTGTGTAGGGGGTGTGCTTTGGGAAAGTACACCAAGATACCTTTCCCAAGCAGTGATAAAATGGTAGCAGGTATTTTGGATTTGATACACTCTAATGTGTGTGGTCCTATATCTCTTGCATCATTGAGAGGATTTGAGTACTATGTTACTTTCATTGATGACTACTCCAGGAAGACTTGGATTTTCTTTATGAAGACCAAGGATCAAGTCTTCAAGAGGGTCAAAGAGTTTAAGGCTCTTGTGGAGAACCAGGCAAGGAAGAAGATCAAGGTCTTGAGGACTAACAATGGGGGCGAGTATACCTCCAATGAGATGGAGTTTTGTGGGAATGTGTGTATCAAGAGGGAGTACATAGTGCCTTATAACCCCCAGCAAAATGGGGTGGCAGAGAGGAAGAACAGGGCCATGGTGGGTGCATCAAGAGCTATGTTGCATGATCAAAAGTTGCCTTTCTTTTTATGGGCCAAGGCATGTAACACTACATGGTACTACAACAAGTGTCCACACAAAGTCTTGGGAGGTAAGACTTCTAAGGAAGCTTTTTCGGGAAGAAGCCTGAGATTGGGCACATCAGGATTTTTGGGTGCCTTACATATTCACACATCCGTGAGGAGAAGAGGACGAAGTTGGAACTCACGCAGAGAAGGGTATTCTTGTGGGTTACAGTGAGACTTCTATGGCCTATCGCATATACATTCCCACACAGAGGAAAGTTATCATGAGGAGGGATGTAATACTTGAGGAGGAGAGGGCCTTGAGGAGGTCGAGGGAGGACGATCAGGTAGAGAAGCAGGCTCCTCACTAGGAGGCCACAGCGTAGGTATCAGGATCTTCAGGTAGTACACTAGGGTCAGGGGGATCACCTACTTCTGGGGTGAGATGGTTACAAGTTTACTTGTTCAACACTGGGCTTCATGATGTGTGCAGGAGGCATGCTTTGGGAAATTACACCAAGACATCTTTCCCAAGTAGTGATAGAAGGGTAGCAGGTATTCTGGATTTGATACACTCTGATGTGTGTGGTCCTATGTCTCCTGCATCATTGAGAGGATTTGAGTACTATGTTACTTTCATTGATTACTACTCCAGGAAGACTTGGATTTTCTTTGTGAAGACCAAGGATCAGGTCTTCAAGAGGTTCCAAGAGTTTAAGGCTCTTGTGGAGAACCAAGCAAGGAAGAAGATCAAGGTCTTGAGGACAAACAATGGGGGTGGGTATACTTCCAATGAGATGGAGTTCTGTGGGAATGCATGTATCAAGAGGGAGTACATAGTGCCTTATAACCCCCAACAAAATGGGGTGGCAAAGAGGAAGAACAGGGCCATGGTGGGTGCATCAAGAGTTATGTTGCATGATCAGAAGTTGCCTTTCTTTTTATGGGCCGAGGTATGTAACACTACATTGTACTGCAATAGGTGTCCACACAAAGTCTTGGGGAGTAAGACTTCTAAGGAGGCTTTTTTTTGGGAAGAAGCCTGAGATTGGGCACATCAGGATTTTTGGGTGCCTTACATATTCACACATCCGTGAGGAGAAGAGGACGAAGTTGGAACCCATGCAGAGAAGGGTATTCTTGTGGGTTATAGTGAGACTTCTAAGGCCTACCGCATATACATTCCTGCACAGAGGAAAGTTGTCATGAGGAGGGATGTAAGACTTGAGGAGGAGAGGGCCTTGAGGAGGTCGAGGGAGGATGATCAGGTAGAGAAGCAGGCTCCTCATTAGGAGGCCACACCGCAGGTATCAAGATCTTCAGGTGGTACACCGAGGTCAGGGGGATCACCTACTTTTGGGGTGACATGATCACAAAGTTCAGGATCACTAAGCACAAGATCTTAGACTATAGGTTCACCACAAACTACAGGAGGGGCATCCTCGTAAGGAGGAGAGGCTCCAAGGGAGGATTTTCCCATACCAGTTGAGGAGGCTGTTGAAGAATCTAGGGCATGCATAATTACATTGATTCTTCGTTACATGATAACAATTTGTAAAGTATTTAAACAATTTTATCTTAGCTTGATGTTTACTTCATTATTAGCATGGGAATGTTAACTTCATCAAACTGCTATCATAACAAAAGAGATAAGAACACAAATGTTTGGCTTTTTGCCAGGGCCAAAACCTCTCCCTCTTGGAGAGGAAAACCCATGCGTAAATTCTTCTTATAGAGATTCCATTGACGAATACCAAGACCACAATCCTTGACACACACTTTGCCTCTCCAAGACCAATATGTCAATCCTCCTTTTTGTTGCTGTCAAGCTTATCCTTATTGCTGATGTCATCATTATTGCTCTTCCAAGATCTTCATTGCTACTGCAAGGTTGTTGAGAGCAGTATGCATACTACACCTTGATATGATTTGCTGCACCTTCCTTGAGATCTTGACTGCACTTCACTGCACTGTAAGATCAAGATCTTCATCTCTTACCTTAACTGGACCAATTTTCTTTACTGTAGTGATCACAGTTCTGTTTAGATTTGAGATTGCATCTGAGATATATGCTCACATTGAGATCACTAGAAGGCAGATCTAAGTACTTTGATATCATTGTGACTGTGCATTGACTTTCACAAGTGTATCTAGCATCACTGCCCTTACAGAGATTTATTTCATCATTATTATAATGTCATCAAGATCATTGCATTTGCTATTCTTGCTGTGACATAGACAAATCCATATACTAGGTCAAGAATATAACTCATGTCACTCTTGATTACTGTTCTCATTATGCCAAGGTTGCAACATCACTTGGAGATTTACCACTGCTGTCCCATACACCTAGACTGCTGCACGAGAGCCACCTAGCTCTGATGTTATGACTACTCCTTCAATCTATAGGTACGCTGAGAGGGGGACAAGGCTTGATCCTGCTGCTCCTTAACCCATCCAAGGAGGCAGCTTGATCCCTTAGACATGCCTTACCTCAATGCGGATCTGACTGCGGCTTCTCTCTCCGTGACTGCGACTTCCCTCTTCATGATTGCGACTCCTCTTCTTCATGACTGTGGCTCCATGCCTCGACTGTGGCTTCATGTCCTCATGACTGTGGCTTCACCTTCTCATGACTGTGGCTCCATACCTTGACTGCGACTTCACCTCTATGCGAGTTCTGTCCCTTGCTATTTGCAGATACCCCAACAGGGTATTTATAGTAGTTTGCATCATATATTTGAGCCGATGTGAACCACGAACCGTTGTGACTATAGTTCCAAGCTGACATGACTTATTTATGTATTTAATTAATTTATTTTGAGGCGACATGATCATTTCTCTCTTGCTTTGCTTGCAGACTTCGGAAGGCTTGTTTTGAGGCATTGATCTTGGCCTTGGAGGGCTGTTAGACAACTTTGAAGACTTGTACATATTTACATAAACTCATGAAGAGTTTCTATACACATGACATGACTCTTTGATATTTAAATAAATTCTAAAGACATCAAGAAGTCTTTCACCTAGTGACACTTCTTGCTCATGAAACCCATGTAGCAAGATTACAAAAATAATTTATTTCCTTTTATTACATCAAATACAAAGATCATGTCATTATGAAGACCGAACCTAGTTACACTTTCTTCAATATAGGCTACTTTAGGGAAGAGGAAGCCAAGATGGCTTTGTGAGACCCTGAAGGAAACACATGACACTGTGGGGAGACCCAAGTGGTCAGTGAGGGAGAGCAAACCATCAGAGAGGTTCGATGGCTATGTTGCATATGTTGTGGAGACTGAGCCAACTAGCTACGAGGAGGCTGCGAGTCAACATATCTGGAGGGATGCCATGGTGGAGGAGTATGCCTCCATCATGAAGTATGATGTGTGGGAGATAGCGCCGAGACCCGAGGGGAAGTCAGTGGTGGCTTCCAGGTGGCTCTATAAGATCAAACATGCTACGGATGGCAGCATAGAGAAGTTCAAATCTTGTTTTGTGGTGCGGGGGTTCTCACAAGTAGAGGGAGTTGACTATGAGGAGACCTTCACACTAGTTGCTCATTATACCTCTATTAGAGCAGTGATCTCCATAGCAGCTGAGATGGGGTGGAGGATCTACTAGATGTATATGAAGACCGCCTTTCTCATTGGGGTCATACAAAAAGAGGTTTACATTGAGCAACCACAGGGCTTTGAGGTGCATGGGAGAGTGTCTCATGTGTGTAGGCTTAAGAAAGACTTATATGGACTGAAGCAGGCACCAAGAGCATGGTACGAGAGGATTGATGCTTACTTGCAGTAGATGGGTTTTTGGAAGAGTGATGCTTACTTGTAGCAAATGGGTTTCCAAAAGAGTGATGGAGATCTAAACCTATATTTCGTTATGGTTGGTGAGGATCCACTCATTTTGATTGTGTATGTGGATGATTTGTTTATTATAGGAGAAGAGAGACTCATTCAACTTTGCAAGAGGGACTTGTTGAAGAATGTAACTAGTGCTAGTCTTCATAATTGTATTTGAGTCATAATGAAATGTATTTGTCAAAAGAAAAAAAAGAAAAAATTATTTATAAAAGAAAATTATTTTGAAGCATTGGTTTCATTCTCTTTTATTTATTTTCTAGGTCTAAAGCCTCCATTCTAGGCTTCTAGGGTTTATGTCATAAGTCATAGTCCTTGTCATCATGTAATAGACCCTTCTTGGGCTTTGCTTATTAAGAAAGGAATTTATTTTGATGTAAATAGAGTCAAATAAGCCTCCTCCAACAAGTCGCCCTCATCAGGGGAATTCGACCACTCAGAAGGACTATATATTCATAGTTACTCGACCTCATTCAAAAGACGAGACAAGCAAGTTCGATCTGCAATAGCTGGAGAAGAAAATGAAAATCAAAATACTTAAGGAGAAGAAGAAAACCCTAGCGAAGGAGGAGGAGACTTTTATCAAGCAAGAAGAAGTGAAATTTCTCTCTTTTTTTGCCATGTGCGAGTTTCTAGGTTGTTGCAGGGGGCCGAAATTTCAGATTTGCAGTAAGGCCAAAATTCTAGAAGCTAGAGGGCCAAAATTTTGTGTTGTGGCTGAGTTAATGTTGTTTGATTGGAAGAGACTGCTGAAGTTTGGTTAATCATCTTGGAAGGATGACTTGGTGGAGTGAGGGAAGTATTTTGGTCTGAGTCTAAGGTCTTGGATTGTCTCAATTTGATTTGAATCTACTAGTGGAAGAGTTTGACTGGGTTTTCCCCTTCATAGGGGTTTTAGCCCTGGCTGAGTGCCTACTTCTGGTGTCATTAATCTTCATGGTTGTCATTTGATGAGAAGAAGATAAAGAAAAACATAAAGAAAGTTAATAAAAATATAAGAATATCACAAGTAGTTGTCAATATAAGAAAACCTTTCTTTCTTTCTGATTTTCTAACATGGTTTTAGAGCTAAGGCGAAGGAGGAAAGAAACAGGTAGGTTGAAGGTCTATTGAAAGAAGGAAGGATCAAAGAAAGGGTTCAAGACAAAATCATAAGTTGAAGGCTTATTAAATGGAAGAATCCACATCTAGAAAATCTATGGCAACTTCAATGAAGACAAAAATAAGCTAGAAGCGGCCACCAACTATAGAGCATGGAAGAAGAGGATGGATCTCATCCTTGCAAAGCACAAAGTATTGGATTTTGTTCAAGGAAAGGTGAAGGAACCGACAAATGATGCAGGAAAGGAAAAATATAAAGAGACAAACATCTTAGTTATGAATCTAATTGTAGATGGAGTAAAAGACAACCTAACCCCCCTATATATCCAATATAGAAACTGCGAAAGGGATGGATGAAGCTCTCTCCAAACTATTCACTATCAAGAACATCGAACACATTGCTAGTCTCATGAATTAACTAAGAATAATAATGATGATAAAAGATGACATTGTATCTTCATATTTTGTGAGAATCTCCCAAATAAGAGATGAGCTTCAAGCTATTGATGAAATCATACCAGATAAAAAACTTGTGATTGTTGCTCTATTAGGTCTACCAAAATCATGGAGCTCCTTTGTATCGGGCATTAGAAGTTGGAAAGAGACACCATCATTTGAAGAAACGTGGAATGCATGCAGTCAAGAAGAAGCTCGCATCTCATTAGCAAATAATAAGAAGGAAGAAGATGGGGACAACATTTCAAATGCATATTCTGCTCAATATAAGAAAAAAGGAGGAAATAAGAAGTTTAAAGGGCCAAAGAAGAAGATTGACCTATCTAAAGTAGAATGTTATCATTGTCATAAGATGGGACATTATAAGAATCAATGTCTTGAAAATCCTAGGAACAAGAACAAGAAAAGAGAAAGGAAACATGCAACAGTGGCTGATGAAACTCCACCTAAGAAGAACAAGATTGAAAAATCTGAAGTCAAAGACATACTATTAAGTCTTTCCTTGCATATTCTTCTAGATTACTGTTTTAAGTCTTGTAAAGTTTTCTTTTTGATTTCTAGAGTTCATAATTCTAATATGTCTTGTTAGAAATTCTTGAATTTTTTTGATAAGTTGTAGGTATCCCTCAGAAAGATTAGTTTAAGAGGGAGCCTTCACCATTTCATCAAAAGATAAGTATATTGTTCTTTGTTTCCTCTTTTATGTTTGATTTCTTCCTCATATCAAAATTTATTTGTATTGCATGCTCATAATCCGTTCTTTGTATTTTCCTTGATAAGGAAAGGCTATGGAGGAAAATTCAAAGGAAAGTTTTGAATCATGAAAGAAGCTCTATTGCAAAGGAAGCCCTTTAGAGAAAATGGTGTCATACATGGTTTGTTAAAGAACAACTCAAGGTATGTCTTAGACTACAAGATTTGTTGCATGTTTTTCTTCATAAGAAAAGGTATGATCATTCTTATTTGAAATTTGCTTTATATTACTAACTCTCTTATGTCTAGGGTTCTGAATCATAATGATTCTTGTTAGGGTGATTAATCACTAGATTGAATCTAACCTTATCGTACTATCTCTTGTCATTTGTTTTGATAAAACCCTAAGTTTTGGGTTCATGGTAAAACCCTAACCTTTTGTTGCTTAGGGTATGTTAACAATAATGATGAAACCTTGGTCCTCTTAGGATTTGAACCTATGATGAAATCCTACTCTCTTGATGTTTAGGGTTTGTTGATGTTATGAAACCCTCATTTTTTTAGGGTTTGTTGTTGATGTCTAGGCTATATGATAAAACCCTATATTTTTAAGGTTTGATGAATTAAGGTTTGTGACAAAACCCTTGTAATAGTCAATATAAAACCCTAGAAATGGAACTCAAGTGTATGTGCTTCCGTATAATTGAAACCCTAGCCTGATCAAAATTTGTTGTATGTCTAATTTTGGAGTTTGATGTTTGTATCTAGGGTTTACGATAAAATCTTACTAAGAGATTGATATAAGAAAATATTAGTGAAACCCTAGATATGAAATGCTAGTATGCTATATTAATTGTTGATATTCATGATTTAGTTTTTATTAATGAAATCTAGTGTTTCTGACAAAACCTTAGTAGAATTGGACATAAATTCTAGGGCATAATATTGAATCCCTAGATGTAATGATTGTTGACTTGATTTAGTTGTTGATATCTAAGACTTTAAAAGTCTCATTGATGGAATCTAGGGTTTGTAACAAAACCCTAGCAAATTGTTGAAATCTAGTATGTTAAAATGTAACCCTTGTTGGCTATGAACCTGACTAGGTTTAGGTATTTGATGTCTAAAGCTTGATTGTTTTGATGCTTCCTTTATAATGACATGATTTTGATATAGTTAACTTCATGTTTCAGTATACTTGTGATTGGTTGTACTTGCTCTTTGAGATGTTAAAGATATTCATAATTAAAGATGATTTGATAATAATGATGATGATGATAGATAAAGGAAGCTACAAGAATAATGTATTGGTGACCTTGTTGCCATAAGAAATAATGATGTTCCTGAAAGAATGAAGCTTTGAACGATTAAAGTTTCTCTGATGATATGATGATACAAATAAAAGAGCCTATGTGGTTGGAAGAAAGAAATTTTTGTATATCTCCCCAGTTAAGAGGGAGGGCATAATGTGTCAACTTAGTAAAAGACCTTGAAGAAAGAATGAAATTGAAGAATAGCTAAAACACTACAGATGGTTGACCTTTGAAGTCATAAATAGAGACTTGGTTGTGTTGAGAAATGCTAAGGTTGGTTTTAGTGCTGCTAAAGAAGTTTCTGACGAGATGTGATTAATATGATGATGATTTAAGTAACATCAAAATGATTAAGGACCCCTGAGGTTTGTGTTAAATATGAATATATAGTGAAAGTTTATTACTAATTGGGGTTGTGTTTGTGTAGATCTCTCCATAAGAAGGTTGAACGTTTGAAGCATGCTTCGATTGGTGGATATATCTGGTTTCATTGATAAGGAGAGATGAAAGCATCTTGGGGTGACAAGATGCTTGGGAGGACATTTGGCTGGCTTGTGATGATGTCTACATCCTAAAGTTGGGAGGGTGGTGTTGGTCTTGGAGCTTCGACCTTGGATACACACTTAGATCCCTAGGTTGGTGTTAGAGCTAAAGCCTAATGGTACCTAGAGTGGCTAAAGCTTGAAACACACCTTAGTCCCACCCGATTAGATACGTTGGTCAAGTATCTGATTTGTAGCACTGCGTGTGTAGGGACTCTTCATAGAGCACGTCATTTTGAGATCTTCCATGTACCTATGTATATATGTAATTATAAATACCTTCCTAGTTAAGAGGGAGTGTTAAAGAATGTAACTAGTGTCAGTCTTCATAATTGTATTTGAGTCATAATGAAATGTATTTGTCAAAAGAAAGATTTTTTATTTATTTATTTATAAAAAGAAATTATTTTGAAGCATGGGTTTCATGCTCTTTTATTTTTTTTCTAAATCTAAAGCCTCCATTGTAGGCTTCTAGGGTTTATGTCATGAGTCCTAGTCCTTGTCATCATGTAATAGGTCTTTCTTGGCTTTGTTTATCAAGAAAGGAATTTATTTTGATGTAAATAGAGTCAAATAAGCCTCCTCCACCAAGTCGGCCTCAAAGAAGACAAGTCAGTCTCATCAGGAGAATTCGACCACTCAGAAGGACTATATGTTGGTAGCTACTCGACCTCATTTGAAAGACAAGACAAGCAAGTTCGATCTGCAATAGCTGGAGAGGAAAAGGAAGAGTGAAATACTTAAGGAGAAGAAGAAAACCCTAGCAAAGAAGGAGACTTTTATCAAGCAACAAGAAGTCAAATTTCTCTCTTTTCTGCAACATGCGTGTTTTTGGGTCCCTACAGGGGGGCCAAAGTTTTAGATCTGCAGTAGGGCCGAAATTCTGGAAGTTAGAGGGTCAAAATTGTTGCGTTGTAGCTGGGTTAAGTTTGTTTGAATGGAAGAGATTGCTGAAGTTTGGTTAAGCATCTTGGAAGGATGACTTGGTGGAGTGAGAGAAGTCATTTGGTCTAGTCTAAGGTCTTGGATTGCCTCAATTTGGTTTGAATTTACTAGTGGAAGAGTTTGACTGGGTTTTCCCCTTCATAGGGGTTTTAGCCTTGACCGAGTGCCTACTTCTGGTGTCATTGATCTTCATGCTTTTGATTTGATGAGAAGAAGATAGAGAAGAATATAAAGAAAGCTAATAAGAATATAAGAATATCACTAGTAATTGTCAATATAAAAAAATCTTTTTGTCTTTCTTATTTTCTAACAGGACCTTGCTACATAGTTTGACATGACCAATATGGGATTGATGCCTTGCTTTTTGGGGTTGGAGGTTTGATAGGAGGATGGGCATATCTTTGTGGGCCAAGGAAAATATGCAAGGGGACATATTAAGGAGATTTCATGTGCAGGATTGTAGGCATGTGGCTACTCCGATGATCACCAACTGGAAGAAGCTGCATGCTTCAGATTTTGAGTTGGTGAACCCCACTATGTATCGTTAGTTGATTGGTTTGTTGATGTATCTAGTCAAGGCTCAACACTAAGGCCAAAATCTAGATATCTGTTTCACAGTCAACACATTCAGTCAGTTTATGATGGAGCCCAGGAGGGTGCACTAGGTGGCTGCAAAACATGTATTATGGTACCTACAAGGCATAATGGGCTATGGACTGGAATATATGTAGGGGGATGGAGTGAGGTTGACAGGTTGTACAAACTTACATTGGGCAGGCAATGCTAGTGATCGAAAGAGTACTTTTGGATGTTGTTTCATGTTGGATTCGACAGTGGTGTTGTGGTTCAATAGGACACAGAGATCAGTGGTATTGAGCTCAGTGGAAGCTGAGTACATTGTAGCTAGTTAGGCCAATTGTGAGGCTCTTTGGCTTTGCAAGTTGTTGTGTGGCTTATTTGGTCAGAGGATGAGACCGACTATGATATATTGTGATAATCATAGTTGCATTAAACTCACGGAGAATGCAATATTTCATGACCAATCAAAGCACATAGAGATCAGGTACCACTTCATTTGGGATTGGCTTTAGGAGCAATGAAGCTTGAGTACATATCCACGAAGGAGCAGGTTGTAAACATTCTCACCAAGTCCTTGCCAAGGGGCAACCATGTGTATCTTAGAGACAAGTTGGGAGTGGTGAGAAACACCTTCCTCGGTAAGAGGGAGTGTTGAGAAAAGGTACCAAGGAGGTGTTTCCTAGTGCTTTTGCGTTTTGCCTAGGAAAACACATGAAAACACCTACTTAGTAAGTGACTTTATGAGTTGTTAAAGTCATGTGACATAAAAGTCACTTTATGAGGTACTTTAATACTATGTACTTCATATTATTAAAGTCACTTTATGTTTTTAAGGTGACTTAATGAGAAAAAGGTACAAGGTACAACTTAAAGTTATAAAGCGACTAGGGAAATCATTAATGATGGGGGGGGGGGACACATGAAAAAGAGGGTAAAGTGAAGATTAGATCTCCACTATTGATCTATGAGATCTGAGATCTAATCTCAGCCATAGATCAAAAGGGTTAGGGTTTCTCCTCATTATGAGAGACTAAAATGGGGAAAAGGCAAAGTGAGCTCAATCATTCTTCATGTGCATTTGTGTGGAAGAGAAGAGCAAAGTGAAGGAGAGGGACGCTGTGATAGCCAAGTAAAGAAGGGGAAATAGAGGTACAGCAGCCAAGAGAAGTTTAAACAAGCTCGAATCCCAAGGCTGGGAGGTAGTACACAGTTTGAGGTAGCACAGGGAAGTGGTAAGCAGGTTGAGAAGGTTACAGCAGTCATTTCTAGTGCTGAAACCAAGGAGAATCTTAACAGATTTTTCAAGGGAGACTGTGTTAAATTTTTGGTATGTTCTATGCTTAGAGCAATTTATTTCAATTTTATTATTTTTCCATTTAGCTCAATATCATAAGCAATCGCATCAGCATGATAGTAAATCGCAGATAGAACATAAACATAAACATCAGAAAACAAGCCAAGACAAGAGGACACAAGATGTGGCACCAGCGAGGGATAAACCCCAATGTGGGGAAACCCTTGATCAATTCTTCAATGCTTCAGCAGAGAGAGAGATAGTACATATACATCAGAAGTCAACATTTTGACTTGTCATAATAAGAGCAGAGATCTTCTCTTATGAAGATAACTCATGAGGTAGCTGATCTGAACTCAGGTGAAGGCATATTGCTTCAACTGATCTTCCAAGGTGATTCCATCACCATGCTGTACCCATCACTGTGCTGCACCATCACACCATGTCCATCATCACTGTGCTGCACCATCACACACTCAATGCATACTGCAATGCATCATCATCATGCTGCTGCACCTATTCATGTTGCTGCATCCATCACATCATGCTGCACCATTCATCATCATGCTGTCTTCAAACTAAGATGGCAGCCCCAAGGTAGTCCTAGCTATGGTGCTATGGCCTGTGGCCTAGCACATAGCAATGCTGAAGAGAATGTCTTCGAAACATATAAAGACTATGACTTTACTTTCATCAAACCATGAAATAGTACAGACACACATATATATATTATACCAAGGCTATTTACTGAGCTGTTGTGATATCACTGATATATATTGCAAGGAGGCAGATCCATATACTGTAATAGTGTTCTCGTCCGAAGTCATTCCTCTGAGAGATCACAGGGATACTGCTCCTTGTCATGCGAGGCAGATGAGTCTAGACTTTTACTCCTTGCTGCGGCTAGGTGTCTTTCGAACTGCATATAGGTTTGCTGTAGACAACACCCTTAGGACAGCGTATAGGCTTCCTTTTGACAGTGTCTTAAAGTTTCTTATTAGACCTGCTTTCAGCGTCAGATAGGCTGTATATATAACTCTTTTCTGCTAATAGACCGTCTCACAAGCAGCGGCTAGGGCACATTGTGACAGCAGATTTAGGGCCTCATAGATCAGTGTCATAGGGTCTCGTAGACCTGCGTTATAGATGCCTTCTCTACTGCGTTAAAACCTTCTTCACCATGACCTTGTTAGAGTCTAGGGCATCCTTACATGACAGCGTATTAGATTTCTTCATTAGGCTAGCAGTCAGGGCTTCAGAGCTTCTCCATACCAGCGTTAAGGTTCTCTATGGACGCGTAGAGCTAGGGCATCTTCTTCTTAGGGCAGTGTATACTCTTAGGATCTCTCCTTCCACCAAAACCAAAAGACAAGTGGAGAGGAAGAGATCACAAGAGGTGTGTTCCAAATGACTTGCAAGCCACCTCTTTTTATACTAAAACGTTGAGCACAAGTGGGGGCAATTTGGTCGCTGGCCGACCTTGACGAATTGTCCCATAACACAAATAAATTCATATCTCCATGAAGACATGTCGGAATCGGATGATCTTTAGATCAATCCTACACCTCTCGACGAGAGGAATCCAAGAAAACTACCAGCTGCCATAAATAAGTAGACCCACATGGAGTTTGGCCCTAGTTGCCAATTTTAACAGACTGTCAAGAGAGCAGCCTGAATTTTTAGGAGAAATTTCTGGGCTGACTGACATGTATTTCAAGGAGAAATTCTGTAAGCAGAAGCATGCAGTTTGAGGCAGTGATTGCTGATTGCAAGCATGCTTTTCAAGGGCATTTAATGCTGGTTGGAGGTCCAAATTTTCAGTAGGACATTCAGGGCAGAGAACATGAAAATTTAGGCTGGAGCTTGCTGACAGTGGCACGTATTCCTAGTGGCAGAGGCTGCTGGAGTGTGCACTAATTTCCAGACAGTGGTACAAAATCCCAAGAGCTGGGCAGAGTTCTAAATGGGAGATAAGTACCCCTGAGTTATATTGCTGTGTAAAATTTTCCTGAGAAAGCATAATAAAAATCTCTTTCAAACTGGTTTTCCCCTTGTGGTTTTTTCCAGGGTCATAGTTGACCAAAAATAAGTGTCTCATTTAATGTGCAAATGCTTGCCTTATTTTATCAGCTGTAAAGTGAAAGAAATAGAGAAGTAGAATTAGTCCTGTTTTTTGTTTGTTATTTCTTCGTTCCTTTTTCTTTTTAATCTTAAATTTGCATTAAGTTTATATATATCAGTATGACTATGTGGGGCTGTGGGCATTAAACCATGTGCAAAGAAAGCTAAAACTGGGGAGGGCTACAGGAAACCATATTTTTCTCCAGTTTAGGTCCACAACCAATATTACATTGTCTTCTTTAAGGATACCCTGAGTGAATACATTGTCTTCTTTAAGGATACCCTGAGTGAATACATTGTCCCAGAAAAACTTCGCCTCCTCATAGGGGCTATACAGGATGATGATAGAAAAGGTCTTGGCTAATTCCATTTATCAAGGTTTTGTTAGCAACCCTGCCTTAAGAACATAAGATTCAATAAGGTATAGGGAATTATTCCACCCTATTAATACCCCTCCCCCCCCCAGATCTCCCATTGGAATCTAGAATAAGAAAGTTCCAATCTTTATGAAGGCTGATAAAATTCCCTCAACTTTTCCCTCTTTGCACATTGTCTCTTGGATAAAAAATATGTCTGGTTTGAATTGAGCAATCTTTCTCTCAAGGGCTAGGCTTTTGTGAGAGTCCCCTACCCCTCTCACTTTAAGGATAGGACAATAATTAGTTCACCCTTGCTGAGGTACTCCTTGCTCTAAGTGCCCCCTTTATGGGCTGTTGTCTTCCTTCTTCTCTCTTCTTTTTGCTGTAGCCTTGAAAGATTTTAGACCCATAGAAATGGGTTGTCCTCTGTCTAGACCCAGTCTACCTTCAACACCCCATCAAAATCCCTCTGCAATTCACCTTTCCTAGATCAAAATTTTATCTAGAAGGTTCACTTCCCTGTTCTTCTTTGCAGGATACAGAGAGGGCTGGTTGAATAACTTCTTATGACTTTTACCTCCAAAATTGTTGGCTTATTTTCCATATGCAAGGGAGCCCTATTAATCTTGGACAGGCTTAGTTAGGAGGGAAAGAAGGTTACCTATAATCTATTACAGGGTGCTTAATGCGGGTTATTTCAAATTTGTGCATTCCCCTTGACCCTGAGAAACACATTTCGCAGCTGCAAGAAGAGAATCTACAACAGGGAGACTTGGTGGCAACATCATTTCAGTTTATGCAGTCCAATGACAACAATTTTGGGCTTTTAGTTATTTATCAAACCCATATGCATTTTGGCAGTAGCAATTTTCGAAAGGGCAATAACATTAAAGAAATAAATCTGGCAGCAAACTATTCTTGTCTTGATGCATATAGCAGCAGCGTAAATATTTATAACCAACAATTGATCTACTGCTGTGAGTGAAACTGAGACTAGCGATTGGGGGCAACAAAAATCAACCCTATTTAACTAGGATATCTCAAGCTATGGATTTTTAATATGGAAACAAGGTGACAACAATATACATATTTTGACCTGTAAAAGGGAATATACATGACAAAATATATGAATCCTTGAGGACAACAAATGGACATGCAGATTAAGAAACAAATTTATAGACTTGAAAAATTTTTGTCGCAAATATGAGTAGAAATCAGGAGAAGAAAATTGACAATTTTAATGTGGACATGCAGAGTTTTCAGAGGTAGATATAAATTCTTTGACATACTTTAAATCATGAGGTAGAACCCGTGATCCAATATCAGAGAAAACATGAGATTCGTCGACTCAGGCATACCATATAAAATTGCAACATAATTTTCCACAATACGGAAAAATCAGAAATGTTAGTCTAGGTTGAAAACACCAAAAAACAGGAGAAAAAGGCCCCAGAGAGATATCTCAGTCAGGGGTATATTAAGGATGTTCTAGACATAAATTAGTGTACAAAAAGTTCACAAACAAAAGGACTAAAGTGTTCTTCTTTGACTGTAAATAAGGGAAATGGGTTGAATAATTTGGCGTAAGTCTTGAAATGCTGGAATGTTTGTGATGATACAGTTAGTTTTCCTACCTAGCACCTTACTATCTGTTTCAGATGGCATGTTTTCCAGCTATAGAATAGATGCACAGCATATGACGGAAAGCAATTTAAAGATTGAATGATGAAAAAATGTGAGTTTATAGAGTTACCCTTGATGGAAACAAATAAAATGTTCACCCTGATGAAACAAAGAAGAAAATGGGTATATTATTGATTGGTTTGCTAATAGAAAAGTATTTAGGCAAAGGTATCTCGGTATGGATGGTTGTCTAGGTGAACTCACCTCAACGTCAACATGAGGGTGATGAGTACTTGATGAAGCACTAATGACAAGTTATGGAGGAGAAGTAGTTGTTGTTGGATTCCAGACATGTTGTGTACCTAGGTGACCCGTTTAACATAAGATGAGATAATTTTATTAATGTCCAATGAATGACCACAAAACTAGGTCAATGGGACTGAAGAATACAACTACTATGAATACAATGTGGGAGGGCAAGTGCAGGTCCTAGATAATGCCTGAAATAACATAAAGAAAGGAAGCAACCTACAGTAGTATATCCTCAAGATAAAACACAAGTATATATAATTGTGACAAAGGTACGGGATACAAAATATCATCGAGTATGTCCAAGGCTGGAAAAGTGGACAAATCAAGAACTTCTTGAGAGAGAGAGAGAGAGAGAGAGAGAGAGATCAAATGGTGGCTAATAATGTGAGGGTCGCTAGGGTCTGATGGCCGAAGGTGAGGGGGGTGAACTGGGTATTGGCATGTCGTCGAAGTCCTCTACAACCATCATGGAGTTCAACTGTATGATCTCGGGGGGGGGGGGGGGTGTAGGAGTGGGGGATACTCCTAACATATGAGGTAAAAAAAAAAAAGAAACTCTAGATAGATTTGTGGCTACTCCTCTAGATTTGGGAGGTTCTTTGATGGGTAGGTTCCCTGCTTAGGGTCTGTATGGAGTTGATCCCTCTACATCTTTGGGGATGTATGGACTGATGTAGGGGTGGGGGATACTTCTAAGTTCTAACATTTGAGGTCAAAAGAAAGAAACTCCAGATAGATTAGTGGCTACTCCTCTAGACTTGGGAGGTTCTTTGATGGGTAGGTTCCCTGCTCAAGGTCTGGATGGAGTTGATCCCTCTACATCTTTGGGGATGTATGGACTGATGTAGGAGTTGGGGATACTCCTAACATCTGAGGTCAAAAGAAAGAAACTCTAGATAGATTTGTGGTTACTCCTCCTAGATTTGGGAGGTTCTTTGATGGGTAGGTTCCTTGCTCAGGGTTGATCCCTCTACATATTTGGGTATGTATGGACTGATGTACGGTTCGACACCTTTGAACCAGTCTTGATGTGGAGAGACATAGTGTTTGACCAATCTACTATGTGGTGCACTGTGTGACTCTCCTGTTGCTTGTTTAGAAAATAGGCAAGCATCACAGTTGGTTACTTAGGTGACTTGGTGGATGGGAGTTGACCCATATGGTGGAGGTACAAAATATATTATTTACTTTATAATGATTCTTTGACATTGGATCTGTACTGTAAATCACCATAAGTGACATATTTAAAGCACCTTAAGTTGGTTAAGTGGATTCGCCACCTCACCAATAACCTTAACAGTGAAATTTAGATTGGCCACAAGTCACTAACACATCAAGTGACAAATATTGATTATCCCTAACATAGATGTTATTTAGTGTTACCACCCTAACATCATTTAGCATGAAATGACACTTTATTATTACCCAGATTTTATACCCCCTTCGGTAGAAAAGTGCAAATTTTACAACTAAAGAATTGTACACATAAATGTTTAAAATTTTACAACTCAAGAGTTGTGCCAAAAGCTATTGATATAAACATTACATATGGTTCATCTCATATCGACAAGATCACCGGGTAACCAACCATGATGCTCATCGATTTGTAGAAGGGTATGTGATGCATCTTCAGTGCAACATTAACTATGCACAAAATAGACTACGGCCAACACTCTTCACAATGAACAGACCTCGGTTTACTCCCTGTTGGGAAGATGACTTGACTTAGCCTCTTTAGAACAGACCAGTGTTGCGGGGGAGCGCTCCCCCCCCCCTCGATCCCGCTCCCAATCTGCATTCCATGCGGGAGCGACTCAGGAGCGCGCTCCCTAAATTTTTTTTCGCTCCCTGCCTTTTCGGGAGTATTTTGCCTTTTTTGCAATTTTTTTTTTTTTTTGTTTTTAAGTAATGTTCGAAATGCAATTTTTTTTAAAGAAACAAATAATTTTTGAGTGGGGCAGCTTAATAATTAAGTCTAGGCCCTAGTATTGATATGCTATTCATGGTAATGTTAAATTCTTAAAGTCCTTTTACTTAAATTTTTAACTTTACCATTAAATGACTCGGGATGTTTGAGTTTGGTTTCGGCCTCATTGGATTTCATATGGAGAAAGTAAAATTTTAGATTCCATTCAAAATCCAGTAGACTTATCAGTTTTTCAGGATTTCAGGATTGGGAGATTGCAATGTTTCCATTGAATTTTGTCATGTATTAGGGTATGGAACTCGTATTTAATCAAGAGCACCAATCCCTCTATGTACCTTGATGTTAGTGACATTGGTTGTCGAACTCCTCTATCATGACCCTCCTAAAAATGTACGCATCACTCAAACAAAATCTTGACTTGACATGCTATGCTTTTTCTATCTTATGTTAATGCTTAGAGGGTGACATTAATGACAAAGATCCCTATACAGATACAGAGGTAATGACAAAGATACCTCTGGATATGAATGCTTAGAGGGTGATATTAATGACAAAGATCCTGATTTTCCAACAAGACTAAAAAATTAGACATTTCTCGTGGTGGCAAGAGGCCCAAGCATAAGAAATAGATAATAGATTTACTTCTCTTTTCTAGTTTCTAGTAGCTTTTATAACTATTGACTTTTGCATATTTATTATGATATTTTTTAAACAATATATGACAATTTATGTTTGAAGTTGGCAATTATAACTCATCAGTAATGAATTATGAATATGATGCTTCATGAAAGTTGAAAGTTGTTTCATTTCATTTCATTTTATAACATTTAATTTCATGTTAGATATTGTTTGTTGTAATGGTTACAGTTAGCTTACAAGTACAACTTTGGTGATCAATGATGATAAATGTTATATATTGAATTTTGAAAGCTTGAAACTTTAAGATTGATGAATCATGAGACTCAATATGTTGTATGTTACTATGTTACTAACTTGTGGACGTGGTCGATGAAGATTATAACTACTAGATGATTGTTGTTATATAGTTCAATCTATGTTTTTTTTTTTTTTTTTTTTTTCTTAGTTTCTTTCTTTAATTTTTGTTTCTCTCTTTATGTTATGTTTATATTTTGGTTTATATCTAATTCATTATTCTACATGTGTTTGTTGACATATATGTATCAAAATATAAAAAATATATATATTATATAAAAACGCTCTGGGATTTGCTCCCAAACCGGGAGCTTAAGAACAGATCACAAACTTGGCCTCCTCTTGGTTTCGTCCACCTCTTCTAGGTTGCGGTTCTCTTATGCTTTCCTTTCTTTTGGACAAGTGAGTCCATCCATCTTGTGACTAGCCCATCCATTGGATTGATATTTGTAGCTCTCTAAAAGGTGCCTTAGGAGCCCTCTTTATCTATTAAGAGCCTCCTCTACAACAAATAGAACATAATATTAATTATCTTGGGTTCTAAGCCCACAACTTTGGGTCTAAAACCCCTAGACTTGGGTACTTTGCCCACAAACATATATTTTTGTGGATTTTCTCCTGATAAACCTAGCACCCAAGGTTTGTAGGAGTACCTCCCAAGCTACCCAATTTTTAACACTCCCTCTTAGCAAGGGAGGTAGTACAGAGTCACAAACCCCGTATTATGCAATGTTTGCAATGCCTTCAGACAGGGGTTGACCCTGAATATAATATCAAATCCCTAACTCAACTCGCCCCTAATATAATAGCTGATTCAAATCAAAATATAGGTCGGACCTCCATCAAAATCATCTCTATTAGTTTGGATTCAATCCAAATCTTTTCCAGCATTGTGCACATATATATACCATAATATATTCAAGGCTGAGTACATTAGAGTCCACCATATATGCCTGCTGGGGATATCCCTCAAATGACGCATCATCAATCAAGTAAAAAATATCCCAATCTTTCCTCACATGTGGATGTAAGGGCTCCATAATTGGTATCTATGCCTTCAGAAGGTAGGACAGTCCCCATATTATGCAAGGTTTGCAACACTCTCAGACAATGGTTGACCTTGAATATAATATCAAATCCCCAACTCAACTTAGCCCTGACATAATAGCTGATTCAAATCAAAATATAGGTCGGACCGCCATCAAAATCATCTTTCTATTAGTTTGGATTCAATCCAAACCTTTTCCAGCATTGTACTCATATATACCATAATACGTTCAAGGCTGAGCGCATTAGAGTTCACCACATATGCCTGCTGGGGATATCCCTCAAATGACACATCATCAATCAAGTAAATGGCATCCCAATCTTTCCTCACACGTAGATGTAGGGGCTCCATAATTGGTGTTTATGCGTTCAAAAGCTAGGACAGCTCCCATATTATGCAAGGTTTGCAACACCCTCAGACAGGGGTCAGCCCCGAATATAATATCAAATCCCCAAGTCAACTCGACCCTAATATAATAGCTGATTCAAATCAAAATATAGGTCGGACCTTGTTAAATTTGGACAACTAGGTCCAAACTCCATGTTCTGATGCTCAGATTAAGAGGCTAATATTTTTGTTGGATTCCTCTTTCTGAGAGGTGTAAAATCCATATAAAAATAGTCTTAATCCGATGAGCAGAACTTATATTTTGAATTTATTATTCTTAATAAATTATATGTGCAAGGTCAGCCAGTTTTGTAATGTAGGCTCACATGCCCAACAGATGTGTCACACACCCTCATTGATGGATATAAATACAGGAAAAGTTGGAGAGAATTTCATCACAACACAACTCACATCTTCTTCTCTCATCCTAAAGAGTACGAGCTACCTGGAGGACGAATTTCAGCCACACGTGGGAAGGACGAAGAGGACAGACCGTACGGCTGAGCTGTAGTACGATTTTCTGCTGCTAGGGTTTTGCAGAAGTTTGACCAGCGTTGACTTTGGTCAATGCTTGGTCCAATCAAGCTGAAAACTTGTGGAAGGTTCGATTTTTGAAGGCCGTACTACCTGGCACAAAAATCGAGGTCAAAGGGTTGACCGTTTTGCTGCTGTGTTGACTTTTAGCTTGCTTCCCCTGCGTTGACTTTTCAGGACAGCGTTGACTTTTGTAGAACTGACTTGGGTTGACTCATCTACTGGTTGGAGGGTTGTTGTGACACATGCTGGGCTGGATGACCAAAGGAGACTTTGCTGGTTGAAGCATCTTGTTGACCGCCGAAACGAACACACACATTTTTCCTGTTTCTGATTTGTCTTCTGTAAGATCTGCTTATATGTTCTATCTGCATTTTGCTTAACTACTTGTATGATTGCTGTGAGAAAAGTGAAATTGCTCTTAGCATAGAACATCTACAAACTTTACATGGTATCAGAGCTGAGGTGAAGACAAACTCTATCTATAGCAATCATCATCAAAGGAAATGGATTCCACTAAGCTTGAATTCAGGGAGGAAATGAGCTGACTGGAAGTGATGACTTCCATGCTGGAAGATGATATTAGATCTCAAATTGGAAGTATTCTATGATCTCCTAGATTCAATGTGATAGGGGAAGATCAAGAACTTCCAATCAATGCTCTGCTGCTGTTAGAACCAGTATAAGAAGGGAGAAATCAGAGCAAAGCTGTTGATCAGGGAATCCATAAATAAGAGTCTGGTTGCCTACATATCTGAACTAGGCACATCCAAGGAGATGTATGACAAACTGATACTTATGTTCCGAGTAAACAATGTGAACCAAGTGCTATTCCTCAAGAACAAGTTGAAGAATATGAAGAAGGGCCGAGACGAGTCTATTCAAACTTTCTTTATGAAGTTGACCGAAACCAGGAACAATCTGCTAGCTATTGGGAAGACAATAGCTGATCGTGAGATGGTTCTCACCGCACTTGGAGGACTTCCATATGAATGGCAAGTATTCACAACTACCATTCTCAACAATAATACCATTCCTAACTTTGATGAGCTTCTGTCTAGATGTATGCAAGAGGAAACAAGGATGAAGGAATTTGATAATGAAAGAAATGCTGCCTATGTTGCTCATTCCCAAAAGAAGAACTCTGGTGGTTCGAAGGACAAAGGAAGGACTAAGACTCAAGAGAAGAAGGATTCTCTCGATAGTGACGATAACAACAACAACCGAAGGAATGGGAATCGAAGAAATGACAAATCCAAAGGAAAGAGGAAGGCTCACTTTGGAGGAAACAATCAACCTTCTAAAAAGACCAGAAATACCAGGTATGAGGAGTCTAATGTTGTTGATAAAAGAAATGAGTGTATTCTAGTATCTGCTCTCTCAGCTGCATCTCCGCCCGACACTATGGATGTCTGGCTAATCGATAGTGGTGCCTCAAGACACATCACCGGATTCAAGGAAGCACTTTCTGACATGGAAGACAAAGGATTCAATGTAACTTTCTCTGATGGAAAGGTACTCATGTGGAAGAAGAGCTTCAAGGAAGCTATCTCAATTGGTTTTAGAGTTGGTACACTCTACCAGGTTGGAGGGAGTCCGTTGGGAGCTATGACTTGTGATACTATCCGTCCAACCGAACTATGGCACCGAAGATTTG
>APFE031055531.1:83145-117463 GCA_000404065.3 Pinus taeda | reverse complement strand
CTTCTCCCCCACCTCCACCTCCACCTCCTCCACCTCCTCCTCTACCTCTGCCTTCACCTCCACCTCCTCCTCTGCTTCTCCCTTCACCTCCACCTCATCCTCCTCCTTTGCCTCCTCCTCCTCCTCTTCTTTGCCTCCTCCACCTTCACCTCTACCTCCTCCTCCTCTGCCTTCACCACCGCCTCCTCCGGTGCCTCCTCCTCCTCCGCCTCCACCTCCTCCTTCTCCTCCTCTTCGTCCTTAGAAAGCTTAAACAAAATAAATTTGCATATCGTTTCATTCTTTTTATTTATAATACTTACTGAGAAAAATTATATATCAATATATACATGATAATATAACAAATAATATTTATAAAAAAATGCAATATAAATAAGTGTTATGGGCACAACAATTTAATTAGTAAAATTTAATTTAGTTTTCTAGTTTAAGTCAAATACTATTTTCGCAATTTCACTAACAAAGTTCTCATAAAGGTGATTAAAATTAAGTGTGGCCACCTATGATTTCCAATATCAAAGTTGTAAGGGTGGTGAAAAACAAAAGTGAACACTGAGTAATTGAAGTGCGGTGTAGTTGAGGAGGACAACATTTTCATGTTTTGTTTGGAAAAAAAATAGGTTTAACTATTTTCCACATATTCATATTTCAACATGTCTATATTTAAAAGTATTAAGAATAATTTTTATATTTAAAAATACAATTTACAATGTTGAATTTATTTTTGTATTAAAATTTTCAAAAATATATAATCTCAGTGTCAAATTCCAATTCCAACCAGAAAAACAAAAAGCTAAATCTATTTTCATATTAGAATATAGAAAGAAAAAAAAACCTGAGACATCAAAGTTTATCGCCCACCCAAGGAACATTTCCAATCCATCATTTAACAAACCAGGAAAGAGGTGTGAATGTTTGCAAGAATTTCTATGTTTTTTACATCATAATTTTGGGGTTACGTATATCAATGATTGATGTCTCCGTAACCATAATACCAAAGTTAAGTGCAGAGGACTGATATAGTAATTGAGGACGAATCTTAGATGAGGAAGTGTTCAAACTTTTCAATGTGTGAGCAAATGTATAATGAAACACGAAAAATATCAATATGTGACAAGTATCAATAAGTAATTCCCATAGTTACAAAAAAATAATTATAAATCACTTTTCAACATTTCAAATGTGCAAACAAAATTAAAATATCATTAAATTAAAAACAAATTAAAAAAGCATGAAAATAAAAATCATAAGAGTAAAAAACAAATTTAAAAAAACTCGAGAATCTAACCAATTGACACATTAGAAAAGCAATATAACATTTAATTGATTGTTAAAAAATAATGGATAAAGTGAACCGTTGCAAATACTATCCTATAAACCGAAATTAAAAGATCATTAAATTGAAAACAAACATAACAATAAAAAAAATCATTAAAGTAAAAAGAAAAAATAGAAAAGCGTGAGAATCTATAACCCACGAATTGACACGTTCAGAAAAGCAATATACATTAACTGACTGGTAAAAAATCATGGATAAAGTGGACCGTTGCAATATTATCCAATTTGCAGAAAAGCATGCAAGAAGTTTAACGGTTGCTATCTGGTTTTAAATGTGAGTAATTTAACCGTTGACAGGACGCGGAGGAATATATATATCAACTGTTTGCATTATTTATAACCTAACCTCTTCCTCCATCTATGTATTGTTTAATTATTTATAACATTAACTATTCCTCTATCTTTGTTTTGTTTGGCATGGTTCTCTGTTACAGTAGGTAGCCTGCTTCTATGTCAACTAGACTTCTGGTGGAGCAGATCGGAGTCAACCAGATCAATCCCTTCCGACGGAGATGTTCAATGGTTAGTGATCACTTTTCTTTTTTCCTTTTGATTTCTTCGGAAGCCATTGATATCTTCATAAATAATTCAGCAATTTTAATCTCTTCATGATCGGATGTAACCGGCAACGGCAACCAGATCGTCCGGTGGAGAAGTTCAATGATTGATCACTTCTGTTTTTTCCCTTTTATTTTCCGACAAACCCTGGATTTCTTTGGAAATAGTTCAGCAATTTTAATATCTTCATTCTTATGTCAAATTTAGTGTATAACTTTTATTTGATTGTATAACCTCTTCCTTCATTAATATTTTGTTGGGCATGTTACTATAGGTAGCCTGGGCTTCAGGTGGAGCAGATCGGAGGCTCTTGATTTTTTGGAAATAGGTCGGCAATTTAGTGTATAATTTTTTGATCGAAGACATTTTAGATGTAGACAATCATATGTTGGGAGAACTGAATGGAAGAAGTAAGGAAATGCTGGTGGCTACAGGATTCACAAAATGATACCGATTTACAGGTATGTATGTATGGATCTAGCTTCTCTTTCAACAGGTTAAGTTGGATGTGACTAGTTTTTCCAACGTTGGCTCCATGTATCTATATGCTGGTTTGAATTAATTCATTTTTGGATTAATAAGGGATTTCCTATGGCTTTTTAGTCATCTAATTCATCTATTGTGTAAATTAATATTCTGTATTAGTTTTATTGTCAGCTTAACCCATGTGCCTCTTTTAGGAATTAACCTAGGCATATTATTTCTTTATTTAATTTATATTTTTTTAATTTGTGGAGGTTTAATATGCCTCTCGCTGATTTGGCTTGCGCGGGCAACATCGTCGGCTTCTTGATGGCAATGTCGGGTAATTTCGGGGTTTATTTGATACTTCGTCTAATGACCGGCCTAACATCCAGTGGCTTAGGCTTATCTTCCTCTGTTTTGGCAACGGAGCCCGTGGGTCCCCCAGAAGAGATCCAGTAGGCATGTCGGCCTTATACTTCGATTCCTTCGGCATAGGGTTGCCCTCGTCTCCACTCCCTCCGCCTTGTATTGCCTCGAAGGAAGCGCATCATAGTTATACATCCCCGCTTCAGGCCACTCACAACTTCCCGGCTCACCCCCGCTCCCCGGTTTTTCAAGAAGATGAGCATCGCCCTCATTTCGAACTTGTCAACGATAATTGCCTTCAGAAAATATGCAGGCAACTCTGCAATTTTGTTAACGAAAACGCTCAGATATAGATTGGTAACAAGATTTCCCACGTTGAGGTTCAGTCACGCAAGCCAGCCATATGCACGCCATTGCAACCATCCTCCTGCGCGTCACGGGCGCCTTGAAAACGTCCACACGGCTTCCTGATGAATCGCCAGCGTCTGTGGCAGCTTTTAGGTCCCCGTCCAAGGCCAACGAAACTCCCACTGGTATTGACTTCCGGTTCTTGGACCTCTTCTCGGGGTACCCACGGGCTGCGACATTTCCATCAAGAAGCCGAGGATGGAGTTGTCGGCGCAAGGCAAGCTCAGGACTATGATGATTTGAGTTCGAGTTTAATAAACAGGGACTTTATAAAGTTGAAGCCTAGCCCACACCTAATATTCTTTGAAATATATTTTCAATTTTTGAAGTTGAAGCCGCATGCCTACGGAATTTCCTTTATGCTGTTGCTTCAACAGGTTAACCTGTTTTGGTTCAATTGGACGTGGAATTTTTTTTCAAGTAAAATCGATAAGCGTTTTTTCACCTCTAATTCCATTGTTTTCACAGTTATAATTTTTTTTAAAAGTAAAATCGAATAGCGTTTTTTCACCTCTAATTCCGTTGTTTTAAGAGTGATATATATACACGGTGTTTAATTTATTTCCCTGTATGTGTTTTTAGTAATTTAATAGTAATTTAAGTGAGCCAAAATTATTGCATGTGAATGATTGTATTTTCATGATAAAAATAGGTTGAATAGCCTATAAAATTTATATTTCAATAATTCATAATTTTTATTTTGATTTAAGTATTTTATAATACTTTCTATTATAGTTTTATTTATTAAAATAAGAAAAAAGGATTTATTTTATTTTTAATTGATAAGAAGGTTAATTTTTTAATATAATTTGGTTTAATAAAAAAATCTTTTTTAGGAAAAAAAATTGGTCTTCACAAATATTCTCAACATTAATATATTTTACATGATCTTCTTGTTTTATATTTTAATAATATTAAATTATGAATTTTATATTAGTTATTTTAGCTTTTTAAGTTTTTTAACAATTATTATTTATTACTTAATAACATTTTTTATATATGTTTTTATTGTATTTTGAAATTTATTCTATTATAGAATTTATATTATGTAAAATATGCTTTCAATAAACATAAATTTTTATTTTGTAACTTTGATAATAAATCCATTACTAATGTTCACTGCTTTTTTATGTGAAGTTCTTTTACTTTAATGTAGGATGTATATTTATAATATACATTGAGACTTAGCGTCTAGGTTTGGCTAGTTCACTGTAGGTTAGGCTAGAATGGGGTGGGATAGGCTAAGCAAGGCTAGGCCAAGTTAGTTTACGTTAGACTAGGCTTGAGTAGGCTACTCTAGGCAAGACTAGGATAGGTTAGTCTAGTTTAAGCTAAGATAGGCTAGGCTAGGCCAAGCTAGTTTATGCTAGGAAAGCTTAGGTCATGCTAGTGTATGTCAAACTAGGCTAAGCTAGTTTAGGCCATGCTAGGCGAGGTTAGTTTAAGTTAGGCTAGGCTAGGCTAAGATAGGATAGGCTAGGCTAAGCTAGGCTATGTTAGGTTAGGCCCAACTAGTTTAGGCTAGATTAGGCATGTGATAGGCTACGTTGGATAATCTAGTATAGGATAAGTTAGGTTTGGCTAGTTTATGATAAGCTACTTAAGGTTAGGCTAGGGTAGGCTAGGCTAAGGTAGGATATGTTAGGCTACGATAGGCTTGAATAGGCTTGGCTAGGCTAGGATATGTTAGGTAGGATTAACTGGTGTAGGGTAGGGTAGGATAAGGTAGGATAGGTTAGCGATAGGCTAGGGCTAGGCTAGGGTAGGCTATGGTAAGGTAGGGTAGGGTAGGCTAGTTTGGGATAAATGTTTGACTTAGGCTAGGCTAGGCTTAGGATAGGGTAGGCAAGGCTAGGCTATGCTAGGGTAGGTTAGGTAGGATATGATAGGTTGGGTTATGTTAGGTAAAGTAGGGTAGGCTAGGCCAACTAGGCTAGGGTAGGCTAGGTAGGCTAGGGTAGGGTATGCTCGGGTAGGTTAGGCTAGGGTGTGTTTGGCTAGGGTGAGCTAGGTAGGCTAGGTATGCTAGGGTAGGGTAGGGTATACCATGGTAGGTTAGGGTAGGTTGGGCTATGCAGGGCTAGGCTATGGTAGGGTAGGGTAGGGTAGGTTAGGCTAGCTAGGCTAAGCATGAGTAGGGTAGGATAGGCGAGGCTAGGCTAGGCCTTGGTAGGTTAGGATACTCTAGGCTAGGATAGGTTAGGCTATAGTAGGATAGGGTAGGGTAAGGTGGGTAGGCTAGTCTAGGATAGGCTAGCGCAGGCTAGGCTAGGCTAGCCTAGAGTAGGCTAAGCTAGCGTAGGCTAGGCTAGGGTAAGTCAAGCTAGGCTAGGCTAGGCTAAGGTAGTCTAGGCTAGGGTAGGTTGGGATAGGCTTGGGTTAGGTAGGCTAGGATAGGCTTACGATAGGGTAGGCTAGGCTAGTTTATGTTAGGGTAGCTTTAGTATGCTAGGATAGGCTAGGTTATGCTAAGCTAGGTAGGTTAGGCTAGGCTAGGCTAGGCAGGGTATGGTAGGCTAAGGTATGGTATGATGGGCTAGGGTAGGCTAGGATAGGTAGCCTACGGTAGGCTAGGCTAGGCTAGGCTAGGCTAGGTTAGGGTATGGTAGGCTAGGCTAGGTTAGTCTAGATTAGGCTAGACGAGATTAGGCTAGGTTAGGCTAGGCTATGCTAGATTAGAGTAGGGTAGGCTAGCTCAAGGTAGACTACTCTACACTAGATTACATAGATTATGTTAGATTAGTCTATCCTAGGCTAGGGTAAGTTAGGATAGGATAAGCTAGATTATGCTAGCCTAAATTAGGCTAGAATAAGCTAGATTAGGCTAGACTAGGCTATGATAGGCTAGGATATATTAGGCTAGGTTAGATTTGGCTAGATTAAGATAGGATATGCTAGGTTAGGCTATATTGGGGTAGGTTATATCATGCTAGGTCAAGATAGGCTAGGCTAGGTTAGGCTAGAATAGATTAGGCAAAATTATGCAACATTAGGCTAGATTAGCAAAGATTAGATTAGATTAGGCTACATTCACCAAGATTAGGCTATATTATGCTACGCTAAGGTAGATTAGGCCATGCTAGTCTAGGCTACGCTAAATTAGGTCAACCTAGATCAAGGTAAATTAGGTAGGGTAGATTAGGCTAGGCTAGACTAGATTAGGCTAGTCTAGGCTAGGCTAGACTAGATTAGGCTAGGCTAGGCTAGGTTAGACTAGACTAGGCTAGGCTAGATTAGATTATGTTAGATTAGGCTAGATTATGCTAGGCTAGGCTAGATTAGGCTAGATTAGGCTTGGCTAGTCTAGGCTAGGCTAGATTACACTAGCTTAGGGTAGATTAGATTAGACTAGATTAGACTAGATTAGTCTAGATTAGGCTAGACTAGACTAGACTACCCTACACTATACTAGCCTCGCGTAACCTAGCCTAGCCTAGATTAGACTGGACTAGACTAGACTAGACTTGATTAAACTAGCCTAGCCTAAACTAGACTAGACGAGCCTAACCTAAACTAGACTAGCCTAGCCTAGCCTAGTCTACAATAGCCAACACTAAGATTGTTTAGGCCAGTTTAGTCTAGTATAATCTAGCCTAGCCTAGCCTAGATTGTACTAGGCTAGGCTAGGCCAATCTAGATTAGTCTAGACAAGATTAGGCTAGGTTAGGCTGGGTTAGGCTAGGCTAGATTAGAGCAGGGTAGGCTAGCTCAAGGTAGATTACGCTACACTAGATTAGCATAGATTAGGCTAGACTAGGCTATGCTAGGCTGGGGTAAGTTAGGTTAGGATAAGCTAGATTATGCTAGCCTAGATTAGGCTAGAATAAGCTAGATTAGGCTAGACTAGGCTATGCTAGGGTAGGATAGATTAGGCTAGGTTACAACTAGATTAAGATAGGATATGCTAGGTTAGGCTAGATTGGGGTACGTTAGATCAGGATAGATTAAGATAGGCTAGGCTAGGTTAGGCTAGAATAAATTAGGAAAAATTATGCAACATTAGGCTAGACTAGCCAAGGTTAGGCTAGATTAGGCTAGATTAGCCAAGTTTAGGCTAGATTATGCTACGCTAAGTTAGATTAGGCCATGCTAGGCTAGGCTAGGCTAGGCTAGGCTAGGCTAGGCTAAATTAGGTCAGCGTAGATCAGGGTAAATTAGGTTAGGCTAGATTAGGCTAGGCTAGGCTAGATTAGGCTAGATTAGTCTAGGCTAGATTACAATAGATTAGGGTAGATTAGATTAGACTAAATTAGACTAGAATAGTCTAGATTTGGCTAGACTAGACTAGACTACCCTACACTAGACTAGCCTCGCCTAGCCTAGCCTAGCATTGATTAGACTAGACTAGACTAGAGTAAACTACCCTAGCCTAAACTAGACTAGACTAGCCTAACCTAAACTCGACTAGCCTAGGCTAGCCTAGTCTACAGTAGACTAACCTAGTTCGCACTAGTCTAGACTAAGATTATTTAGGCCAGTTTAGGCTAGCTTAGTTAGGTGGGGCTTGCTTAGTCTAGGTTAGCATATATAGTTTAGGCTAGGTAGGCTAAGCTACTTTATGCAAATCTAGGTAGGACAAGGTTAGGATAAAGCTAGGAAAACTATTTGGGCGACATTATTTTATGCTAGATTAGGCTAGGCTAGTCTACGCCTCGCTATATTAGGATAGGCTAGCCTACACCTTAGTAGATCAGGTTAGGTAAGGTTACGCTAGGCTAGTTTTGACCATGCTATGATAGGATATAGGCTATGCTAACATAATTTTGGGTATGATAGGCTAGGCTAGTCTAGAGTAGGCTAGGCTAGGGTAGAGTAGGGTAAGGTAGGGTAGGCTATTTTAGGCTATGCTAGGCTTGTTCAGGCTAGTTTAGGCTAGCCTATGCAAGACTAGGCTAGTCCAAGCTAGTTTATCCTGGGCTCGGAAAGGCAGGTTGGGTTAGGCTAGCATAGGCAAGTCTGGTTTATGTTAGGCTAGGTTAGGCTAAGTTAGGCTAAGCTCTGTTAGGTGAAGACGGGCAAGGTTGACTAAGCTATTTTAGGCTATGCTAGTGTAGGATACGTTAGGCTAGGCTAGGCTAGACTAGTTTAGGATAGGTTAAGCTAGGCTAGGCTACTTTATGGTATGCTAAGCTAGATTAAGATAGGCTAGGCTAGGCTAGGCTAGTTTCAAATAGGTTATGCTAGGCTATGCTAGTTTACACTATGATAGCTTGGGCAAGGCTAGACTAGTTTACACTAGGCTAGGTTAGCATAATTTATGCTAGGCTAGGCTAGGCTAGGCTAGTTTAAGCTAGGATAGTTTGGGCAAGGTTAGGCTAGGTTACACTAGGATAGCTCAAGATAGGCTATTCTAGTTTAAGCTTGTCTCATTTAGGCTACGTTAGTATAGGCTAGGGTAGGTTGTCAAGGTTAGGTTAGGCTAGGTTGGTTAGGGTTAGGCAAGGCTAAGTTAGGTTAGGAAACTTTAGTCTACTTTAGGCTACATTATCCTACATTGGGCTAGTATGGACAAGTCTAGTTTAGGTAAGGTTAGGTTAGGCTAGTTTAAGCTAGGCTAGGCTAGTTTATCCTATGGTAGGCTAGGTTAGGCTAAGTTATTTTATGGAAATATAGGTTATGCTATGCTATCTTAGGCTAGGCGAACCTAGGCTAGGATATGGTATGATAGGGCAGGCTAGACTAGATCAAGCTAGTTTTTGTTGGGGTAGGTTAAGCTAGTTTAGGCTAGGGTAGGGCATGGTAGGGTAGGCCAGTCTAGGCTAGTTTAACTTAAGATATGTTATGCTAGCATAGCCCATGTTAGGCTAGGATAAATTAGGCTATGTTACGCTTAGGGATAGTATGGTATGCTTGGGCAGTGTAGATTAGGGTAGGGTAGTCTAGGCTAGGCTAGGCTAGGCTAGGCTAGGCTAGTACAAACTAGGCTAGCAAAAGCTAGGCTACATCATACTAGGCTTGTATACGTTGGGATAGGATGGGCTAAGAAAGCTAGGCTATGATAAAGTAGACTAAACTAGGCTACGCTAGGATAAGGTTATTGTAGGGTACGCTATGGTATGCTTGGATATTGTAGGTTAGGCTAGGGTAGGCTATGTTATTTTAGGCTACGCTAGGCTAGGCTAGGCTAGGCTTGTTTAGCCTTGTTAGTCTTGTTGAAATTTGGTACCGGAGGACGGGTGGTTCCCTTAGGCTTTTATCTTTGGCCTAGGGGAAAGTGTCCAAAATATTTTAATTTTTCTCCTAAACTGACTTTATAATTTTTTATAAAGTTAAAATCTAATTTAAAAGTGACTTTAAGTGATAAAGTTACTAAAGTCTAATTTTAAAGTGACTTTGGAAATAAATGACTAAGTTGGTCTTTATTAAAGTGGGGTGAATTAAAAAATAGAAAGTGAGATTTAAATGTGCATTTAATCTCAGTCATTGATCTAAATCTATTTCAGCCATTGGATTTAGAGATCACCCAAAAGTCACTTGGATCACCCAAAAGTCACTTGGAGTTATATTAAAGGAGGAAAAGGAGGAAAAGATCATTCATTCTGTCATGAGCAGATTGCGAGAAGGAGAGCAAGAGAGCAAGGGAGATTTCTGGACAAGAAGGAGAAAGAGGCAGCCGTTTGGCACACATACAAGGCAGCTCTTCAGCAAAATTAGAACAACAGAAAGACAAGCAGAACAACAGCAAGAACAAGCAGAAAAAGCTGATTTTTTGCTGAAAACTAAGAAGTTTCCAGGTGGTCTGTTGGGCTGAAAACGGATAAGTTTGCTTGCTGAAAAAAAATTATTTTGCTGTAATTTTTGCTGAAATTTTCTTGTTGTAAAAAGACATTTTTTAGAAATAAAGAAGAGCTCTCAAACTGGTTTTCCCCAAGAGTTGTAGGGGGTTTTTCCAGGGTCACGTTGACCAAAAATATCAGTGTTTTAATGTGTTTTAAATGCTGTTTATTACTGCTGATTTTTATTTCTGCAATTTCCAGCATTCTGTAAATTTTCCAGAATTTGTGTTTTCAGCAAAATTTATTTTTCCAGCTTGTTGAATGTATGGTTATGGGAAAGGGCATTTAACTACATGGGAGAAATAAGGAGAAACTGAAAACCGGGGTGGGAAAACAGAAATTTTAACAGTATAAATAACTATCTTCACGAGTTATTAAGGGTTGCACCCTTGAAGAAGCATTTCTAGACATCTGATGTAATTAATCTTTCTGGATCATTAATACAAAGTGAAGGATTCTTAATCTTGTTTTACACAGTTTATGTTTCCTGTAAGTTTTTCCAGTGTCATTCATTATGTTTTCTCTTCATATACTTGTGTCTTGCAGAGATAACTAGGTAGGAATAATTGTATTTCAATATATTCCAATAAGCTTTCTGAAGTGATAATATATAAAGAGAATGAATTAATGGACTATTTGTTTCCCTCAAAATTAATAAATCATCAGCGTCTTTTGTAAGCTCATGTGTATTTTCTCAAACCTTTAAACATGGTTTAAAGGTTTTCATACTTACGATTATTTAGCTTTCAATTTGAAAACTATGGCAATCATATTACTTTTATGTTTTTGCTCATCATCATAAAAGCTATTTCACTGTGTAAATATTTATGGCAACCATCTGCTGAGATATTGATATTATTCAAGAGGTTAGGCACATCAGTTCTATATATGTTTCATCCATTGGTCTCCCAAACTAAAACAAAACCCCCAAAACAATTATCTTAGATGCTCTGGCATAATAGCTGACCATTATTATCTCAAAGGTACAACATAGCCTCATTTAATTCTTCAACAGTCTTCTGGCTAACAAGTTCATCTTTATCTTTAAAAACACCTATATTCTCATCATAATTTGGAATTGTCATAACCTGATTTTTTGCAGAATTTAGTGCTTCTTGAATTTTACTAAACTGCTCAACGCATTCAGGATGTGAACGTAATGGCACATTCTGTGGCGAACAACATTCAAAGACTCGCATCATTATATTGTGCGCCATGGCTCCAATACCACTGAAGCATAAAAACTGATAGCTTGTAGACTTGAATGTAAAAATACATAAGAGGTATTTAATAATAATAATTTATTAATATATATAAAATGTATAAGTGATATATGTTACAATGAGGACCCGCATATATATTGTTAAGTTTAGGTATGTTCTATGCTAGAGCAATTTATTTAAATTTTCACAGTTAGCTCGATATCTTTTCCAGATTAGCAATCACATCAGCATTAAAGTAAACTGCAGATAGAACATAAACATACATCACAGAAGACAAGCCAAGACAAGAGGACACAGGATGTGGCACTAGCCAGGGACAAACCCCACAATGTGGGGAAACCCTTGATCAATTCTTCTTTTATGTTCTTCAAAGTTCAGCAAAGAAAGTGAGAGAGATAGTACATTTACAATAGAAGTTAACATTTTGACATTTGATATCTGCAGAGATCAGTTGAAGACATATTGCTTCAAGTGATTCTCTAAGGTGACTCCTTCACCTATCATAGTGCTACCTCTCGTCCATTTTCTGCACATAACCGTGTGATATCATGATGTACCATCACAGTGTTGAGCCTTAATGACTGAGCTACTCTCATCTGCTCTCATCATCATGCTGCTCATTAATTATCATGCCCATTGTGCTACATCTTCCATGGTCTCATTCATCATCATGCTGTCCATGCCCATGATCTCATTCATCATCATGCTGCCCATGCCTATAATCTCATTCATCACCATATGATCCTTATCACTGTTCTTCGAAACATGTTGAGACTGCCTTATGCTAGATCTGAATACGTATGCCAAGTATCTCCTCATTAAATCCTTATCTCATCATCGAGTCATAGCAAGACTGTAATATATACTTGACTGACTCCGTTTGACTGTGACTTTGCTTGACTGTGGCTCTCTGCGGCTTCATGCCTTTACAGCGGCTCCATGCATTCACTTTGGCTTCATGTTGCAGCTTCATGCATTGACTACGGCCTCATGTCTTGATAGTGGTTCTTCTTCATAACTGCGACTGTGTATAAAGAGTCCCCATGGCTGCGTATATGCAAGTGTTTCCATGACAGTGTATTGTGTCTCCATGTTGTGCATTCTTGTTGCGTATATCATGACATCGTATAAAGTCTCCATGCTGTAGATCTCCATTACTGCGTATGTCTTTATGTCATGACAGCATATTTGTTGTGCTCTCCATGCGTTAAAGCGTCTCTGTGACCAGCGTATAACATCCTCTTATGAACAATGTATAAAGACAGCGTATAAGGTCTCCATGATTTTCGTATAAGAAGTCTCCATGAAAGTGTCTCCATGACCTGTACATAAGTGTCTTTATGACCTGTGTATGTCCTGTCTTCATGACCTGCGGCTAGGGCATGTTTGTACTGCAGCTAGGGCATCATACACTAGCGTATACTCTCAGCATTTCTCCTTCTCCAAAAACCCAAAGACGTTGAGAGGAGATCACATGAAGAGGTGTGCGTTCCAAATGATTTCAAGTCCTCTATATTTATACTAAAAACATAGATGATGAATAGACACAACTATTGGGCTTTTGAGCCTACTCAAGTTGTTGGCCGACTTGACAATTTGTTTTATAACAAAAATAAATTCATAACTCCATGAATACTTATCGAAATCGGATGATCTTTACATCAATCCTACACCTCTCGATGAGAGGGATCCAATAAAAATATCAGTTGCCATAAATAAGATGACCCACATGGAGTTTGGCCCTAGTTGCCAATTTTAACACTCCCTCTCAACTAGGGAGAACTCCATTTGCTGATCCATATGTCTGACTATACTATCTCTACCATCAGTGCCCTGCACTACTCTGCTCAACTCTGCTGGCTCTGCTCTGCTATGCTCAGCTCTGTTGGCTCTGCTCAACTCTGTTGGCTCTACTCAGCTCTGTTGGCTCTGCTCAGCTTTGTTGGCTCCGCTCTGCTCTGCGCAGCTCTGCTGAACCATGAAGAAGAAGAATTGGTCGAGAATGTGTCATACCATTCTCCACAGACCCGAAGTCAGTCTTAGAGTGTGTACCACTAGTCCCAGACCAGTCCTCAACCGACCTCAAGTCAGTGTCATAGTAGGTACAACTCCTACCATTGGTCCCAGACCAGTACTCTACTGACTCGAAGTCAATCTCAAAGTATGTAACACTAGTCCCAGACCAGTCCGCTACTGACCCAAAGTCAGTGTCATAGTGGGTACAACTCCTACAACTGATCCCAGACCAGTATCATTGATCCCAGATCAATGAAGGTCATCCTAACATAGGGAGTATGCTAGATACAAGGATGCGTCCATTGGTACTACTATGATCCCTATCCTCATTTCCCTGCTCATTGATCAGATGATAGGTACTTCCCATGAGTCCCGGACTGCATGGGTAGGATGCCTTGATAGGAGAACTAATCATCCTATCCACAGGAGAGCGAATCATCATGTCTAGTGGATGCCACGGAGAACTAATCATCCTAGCCCACAGGAGAGAAAATCATCATGTTCCACAATCGCCATGGAGAACACATCATCCAAGCCTCACAAGAGAACTAATCATCCTACTACACAATCGTCAAGGAGAACACATCATCCAGACCTCACGGGAGAACTAATCATCCTGCTACACAATTGTCAAGGAGAACACATCATCTAGGCCTGACAGGAGAACTAATCATCCTGCTACACAATCGTCATGGAGAACACATCATCCAGACCTCACAGGAGAACTAATCATCCTACTACACAATTGTCATGGAGAACACATCATCCAGACCTCACAGGAGAACTAATCATCTTGCTACACAATCATCATGGAGAACACATCATCCAAACCTCACAGGAGAACTAATCATCCTGCTACACAAGAGAGCGAATCATCCTGTCCACAGGAGAGCGAATCATCCTGTCCCACAAGAGAGCGAATCATCTTGTCCACAGGAGAGCGAATCATCCTGTCCACAGAAGAGCGAATCATCTTGTCCCACAAGAGAGCGAATCATCTTGTCCACAGGAGAGTGAATCATCCTGTCCACAGGAGAGCGAATCATCCTGTCCCACAAGAGAACGAATCATCTTGTCCACAGGAGAGCGAATCATCCTGTCAAGTGCGCACCACTAGGAGAGGGTGAGTCACCTTGTGGTCGTATGTTGCTCCAGTAAGAACCGCAAGCCCCCAGAGCTCCCAGAACTCAATGCATACAACATGCAGGACACTTTTACAAGGGTCTCTCGATGACTTCAAGTCGTTCAGGAAAATCACAAATTTGATCTTTCCCTGGGGCTTTGACAAAGTGTAGCGACCTGTACATCATCTCAATGTGATGGAGCCTCCTTGCTCATCGACTTACCATATCCCAGATATGTCAGTATCTAATGTCTATCTGCTGGAGCAATCATCAAATATGGGGTTCCTCAATAATCGAATCCTACCTCAGGTTTGTCACAGAGAATCACGGTGGTATTCATCATGTGTACAATAGCTCACTGAAGAGCCTCCACAACCATGCAGCAACCGACTTCTGCTTCCTGCCTATCCATGATATCGAAGCAAAATCCAGCGCTAAGAAGTGCCCTAATGATCCTCCACACTGCCTGCCCACTCAGCATTCAAATAATCATGCAGTTTCATATTTCCGACAGTGTATCTCAATCCATGAGAGATTGTGCCCCGAAGATATCTCAATGGATTCTTGGCACCAATCCAATGAGGCTCAACCAAATATGAGCTCGCCATGCTAACTACAAAACATATGTCTGGACGGAAGTTCACCAAGAACATCAACGCGAATGAGTTTATGAAACTCATAGGCATTTTCCAACTCTGGTCTGACATCACTACCATATAACTTCTGAAAGTTCATATCCTCGAGGTAGTCACAGGCTTGCAGTTTATCATTCCACATCTGGAATCCAACTCCCTCTTACTTCTGCAAACGAGAGGGTCTGTACCTATCAGAAATAGGTCATCCTCATAAGGTGCCGATATGAGAGGTCTATCATCCACAACCTTCGAGAAATGGTTTGGATCGGTTTCACTCCTAGTGAATCTCAGCTTCATCCGACAGCTATTAATCCTCTCATACTATGCCCGGGGAGTTTTGCTTCAAGCCATAGAGGGCTTTCTTGAAGAGGGCTTTCTTCCACCTGTATACATGAGATTCCTAATCATGAATCTCAAACTCCTCGAGTTGTTCCAAACCTGAGGACCTGCTACATGAGGGGAATAGTCCCCTTGTAAGATTTTCCTTCGGTACATCTCAGACATGTACTCTCATTCTTCTTTTGAATTCAGGCATCCCTATTACCATCTAATTCACAGACCTTCGATGCTATGTATCAATAGACATGGTCCCCAGTGGACTTTCTGCAACTTGATACAATCTTGAACTAAAAAAACATATTTGAAATTTTTTTTTTTGAACACGTACCTTTCCATCGATGGGTGCCACCCTGTAACCTTTGTATTTCATTGCCGAAATGGGCACTAGGTTCTTTTTGTGATCAGGTACATGAAAGAGATTTTGTAAATGAATCGAGTTACCCTCATTCAATTTAGGGGTAACATTCCCTACACACTTTCCAGGATAGGTGTCATCGGCTCCAAGTAAAATCCCATGATTGTTTCCATCTCTACCAAAGTAGAGAGTGCACCCATCTATCTGATGAAGTCCCTTGAGGCACTGGGGTTCCTTGCTTTCTTTGAAGAGTCGACCATTTTCTTGATGACCTGCATTACCTGTCATTCATTTGATCGTTTGAAGATGACCCAGGAATGATTTTTATCTTCATCAAGAGATATGTCTCTGCCATTCAGACACTTCTCCGCATAAAGGCCGAACTTATTGCAAGGCATTCACCTTTCCTTCCACCCTTTGATCCGAACTTCCCAATGAAGTGATCTTTAGGTAGGCCATCAGAAACTTCCGCTACGCTATTCTGGTAATATTCTCTGCTTCGACTTCACCCTCGGTGAATTTGAAGAGGGATGAGGAACCCATTGATCCTTTTGTCTTGTCCCATCTGTCTTTGGAGATTGCTCTTTCACTCTTGCTTGGGCATTGTCGTCACCTCAGCTCTATTACCATGTTAAGTTTAGGTATGTTCTATGCTAGAGAAATTTATTTAAATTTTCACAGTTAGCTCGTTATCTTTTCCAGATTAGCAATCACATCAGCATTAAAGTAAACTGTAGATAGAACATAAACATAAATCGCAGAAGACAAGCCAAGACAGGAGGACACAGGATGTGGCGCTAGCCAGGGACAAACCCCACAATGTGGGGAAACCCTTGATCAATTCTTCTTTTATGTTCTTCAAAGTTCAGCAAAGAAAGTGTGAGAGATAGTACATTTACAATAGAAGTCAACATTTTGACTTTTGATATCTGCTGAGATCAGTTGAAGACATATTGCTTCAACTGATTCTCTAAGGTGACTCCTTCACTTATCATAGTGTTACCTCTCATCCATTTGCTGCACATAACCATGTGATATCATGTTGTACTGTCATAGTGTTGAGCCTTGATGACTGAGTTGCTCTCATCTGCTCTCATCATGACGTTGCTCATTAATTATCATGCCCACTATGCTACATCTTCCATGGTCTCATTCATCATCATGCTGTCCATGCCCATGATCTCATTCATCACCATGCTGCCCATGCCCATGATCTCATTCATCATCATACGATCCTTGTCACTGTTCTTCGAAACATGTTGAGACTTCCTTATGCTAGATCTAAATACGTATGCCAAGGATCTCCTCATTAAATCCTTATCTCATCATCGAGTCATAGCAACACTGTAATATATACTTGACTGTGACTCCGTTTGACTGTGACTTTGCTTGACTGTGGCTTCATTCCGTTACAGCGGCTCCATGCATTGACTGTGGCTTCATTCTGTAGCTTCATGCATTGACTGCGGCCTCATGTCTTGATAGTGGTTCTTCTTCATAACTGCGATTGCGTATAGAGAGTCTCCATTGTTGCGTATATGCAAGTGTTTCCATGACAATGTATTGCGTCTCCATGTTGTGCATTCTTGTTGCGTATATCATGACATCGTATAGAGTCTCCATGTTGTAGATCTCCATTGCTGCATATGTCTATATGTCATGACAGCATATTTGTTGCGATCTCCATGCGTTAAAGTGTCTCTATGACCAGCATATAACATCCTCTTATGAACAGCATATAAGGACAGCGTATAAGGTCTCCATGATTTTCATATAAGAAGTCTCCATGAAAGTGTCTTCGTGACCTGTACATAAGTGTCTTTATGACCTGCGTATGTCCTGTCTTTATGACCTGCGGCTAGGGCATCATACACTAACTTATACTCTCAGCGTTTCTCCTTCTCCAAAAACCCAAAGACGTGGAGAGGAGATCACATGAAGAGGTGTGTGTTCCAAATGGTTTCAAGTCCTCTATATTTATACTAAAAACGTAGATGATGAATAGACACGACTATTGGGCTTCTGAACCTACTCAAGTTGCTGGCCGACTTGACAATTTGTTTTATAACATAAATAAATTCATAACTCCATAAATACTTATTAGAATCGGATGATCTTTAGATCAATCCTACACCTCTCGATGAGAGGGATCCAATAAAAATATCATCTGCCATAAATAAGATGACCCACATGGAGTTTGGCCCTAGTTGCCAATTTTAACATATATACCTAAGCAAGTGTCATTTCGTGACCGGGCATGTCTTTTAGACATGCCTTTTCACTTAACTAATGACTTCTTAACATAATCACTACTTGATTACTTAGTATTTATATCATTTATATTTATTTATTTTGTTATGAATTATATTCATAACACCTACACAATGGAGATAGGCTAAAAGAATGAAGTGATGCGACTAACAGTATTCAATCTTGAGATATATCTCTGGACCATCATGTCAACGATGTATATGAGTAGGAATTGCTGGTTGAGGTAGCAAAACAAAATCACAAGAGAAACCACTGAGTCCTAAAACAGGTAGTGATACCTCCTTAGATTGTTTCCTTTTGAATGTTCATTCTTGAACAATTTCTACCAATAGCAATTGTGTTATCTTAAAATGAAGAAGGTTTGCCTATTGAGTAGTGAGTTCCAATCTTTTTCTAACTAACATATTTTGGCCTCCCAGTATTTGGAACAATGACCTCACAACTATACACAATTACTTTATTTATTTAATTCCAAGAAAAAAAGGCCTCTCCTTCAGGAATATTCTAAACCGGAGTTGAAGGTATATCAACTCACGTGTCACTCCTCTTTTGATATAACACAGCTTAATGCCCATTTTGCTTGGTTTGACAAATGAAAGAACAAATAGTTAAACAGTTGATTACTGAAGAGAAATCTTTGGTGGGCATCTGGCCTACTATGTCACGAACGGAATTTAAAGGAAAACTTTCCTTAAAGCTTGTAAGCATTGTTTTTAAGTTTTTACAAATTTGAAAGCGTACAGTTCACTTCTATGTGCTGTCATGGAATAAGAGGGAATATCAAAATAAACAAACTTCATTTCATTCAGTCAATTTAAAGAAACTGAGACTTTGATTTCCCATTAGTTATCTTGGTATAACCAACAAAACAACATAGATATACGGTGCAAGAAAACCATGACTATTGTATACCAGTGTTCATCCCCAACTATAAGTATTGAAATGGAGCCGTTTTACAGATTAAGCTTTTACAAGAAGAAGGCACCTATATAAATTCATAGTATTGACAAAATAAGCTTCTGAAATTGACGGCATTAACAAAGCAAAGATTAACCAGCGAATAGAACTCCAGAGAGGATCTCGATGCCTTACATTGTACTAGTATGTTCATCAGATATTTTGATGTTCCATCATAGTCATTCAACCATTTTCTTTAGAATTGTTTGCATAACACAGTTCTTTTGTACAAGTAGACAGGTTTCTCATTAAACAAATACTGATTCACTGAATATGAACTATGAAATCATACCCTGGCCACAAAAGAAAATTCCAGAACGTGGATGGACAATAATGAACGGATAAAGAAGCAACCCACCTGCAATTTTGACTGCTGACCCTTTGCCTGCATTTGATCACGACGCTTTCTTCGCTTTGTCGCCGTGACTGGTTGATCCACCTTATCCTTTGGAAACACACAAGGTTTCATTACAAAAACAAACAAATTTAAATAGAAACCCTATAACCAACTTCCTCAAAGGAAGATAAAGATGTTAATCAAGTTAATATAATTTAAATTTGTCTCTATTAATAATGTGAGCATAATTTCATGTTTCACAGTGTCGGCAGCTTTTATTTTGACTTGGAAAAGAAATACATAAACAATTTAATCAGCTGATGATTAGAAACATGGAAAATGCAGATAGAAAATAAAGAATTTCAATCAGATAAATAGTCACAAGTGGTGAACTGTTTTCACCAAGTTGAAATAAGAACCATCATTGAAAATAACTAAGTTAAAATTCTGCTAGAATGATAAGAACATCCTACTCAACGCTTATATAACTCAGAGAGGCGTCCGTAATAACATCCAAGAGGTAAATTTCTCATCAGAATTTGGAAGAAACTTGATTACAAAGAAAAACAAACAGATGCCAAGAGTTCAGGGTGTGGGTGTGGTATCGGGTTCTGGTTTAGATTTGGGTAGGCATTTTCAGAAAAGAGTTTACCAGGTTGGGAGTGCATCAAATGAACAACTCAACTTACAAGATCTATTTCATAAATTTACAGTTCCAAGTGGTGTTGGGGGCAGCTGCTTTCACCCAATTCATGTTAGGCTTGTTTTGTGTGGTATTACATCTAATCTCATCATCCCAATTGTATCCAGGCCCTATTCATACCAGATGTGATAAGGGATAGATTCAAAGGGATAGCTTGCTAGTTGTACCCAGGATGTATAGAATTTCCACGATCTTGGGTCGAGGTTAGAATCTTAAAATTACTAATGCTACCAAACCAAGAATCTCAACCAGAACTACTTTGCACAGTGGAAAATATAAAGCAGTAAATCACATGTACACAAGTATACACAATTTTTAACAAATATTGTACAATAATGTACAACCCAATCTTCGTTATATTAAACCAATATGAATAATAGAACAGTCTATGGTATACAAGATACAATGACAAACTTCATTGCAGTTTCTATGTCGTATCTTGTCCTGCAGGTCCTTCACTCCCGTACTACTAGTACTCACTAGCTGCCCCTTAGTCCTTCAAAGGCCAACACATCGAGACTGCTGCAAGTCACTTCTGTAGCATGTACACGGACTGATCCAATCTACTCTCTGGGTAGGCCTAACCCCGAGCTCCAGTCACCTAAGTCCATCAAGGTACTGCACTTTGACACCAATCTTCACCCAACCTTCAACTCCTCTTCGTCAGTTCAAGATAGCTTGTCTAAGGCTACTTTGGGCTATCAACACGCTGCCCTCCACCAGACCAATGATGCCCAATCCTTCACTATAAGTTTTGCTCCTAATTAAGGTCTCCAACTGCCCATGTTGACCTCAATACATGGCACTTACAGGCTGCAATAATCTGATCCAAACTGTGACCCAACATAAAACACAAATGCTGCTCCAACTCACTGTTTAAGGGTCTTCTTGACTACTGCAACTCTAGGTCTGATTAGGGCACTAAATGCAGTCCTAACAGCCCTCATAAAACTGCTACAACTGTCCTCCTTTGGTGCGGATTCTCTTCTCCAGCAAGCCCTTAGCTCCACACTCCCTGATTTCTGCTATAGCACCCTTGAATAGCCCTTACAGCCATTCTATCTTGCCCAGAACAGGCCTGCGGTGGCTCTAGGGCCTCCGGCCTCACTAAACAGGGATCTCCACCCTCAAAACAGTCCTTAAAATAGTCCCTAAGGCTGCGGCTTCTCCAGTAAGGGTACTTGGCCCTTCTCCAACTCTCGGTCACCCTAAAACAGGCTTCAAACAGCCTCCTTCTCCCACGCTGGTTCTGCCTCTCCCTTGCTACGGCTAACCTAGAAAATATCTTGCCCTCACCGAGTTTGTAATATCCTGTTTCTGGGATATTCCTCAAACCCAAGCAAACTCCAACCAAATACATCCAAATGATATAGTAACCGGGAAGCTCAAAGTGATAAAAATAACAGTGGTGCAACATATAATAATATAAACATGAAATATAAGCAGATACTCAAGAAATGCAGAGAGAAATGCTAAACCATTTTATTATACTGAGTAATGGAATGAGTACAGGAGGTGATCAGAAAGATGGCACCTCGACTTGCACAAGGCAAGTGAATAAATACACTCAGAATAGTAAAGGAATGGCCTCTCTCTAAACTGCGTCCAAGCTGCTGGAGAACTGTCGTGTTGTTGCTATTGCTGGAAATCAAATGAGGATTTGGGGCTGTTTGCCTCCTTAGAAAATGCTGAAACTCTGGAATCAAACTCTACTCAAGAAACTCAGAGAAACCCAGAGAGCTTTTCTGAAATAGCCGACCCCCGAAAATCACCCCCTTGGGGATCTACGTTGTCCCTCAAGGCTCTGTGCTGCCACTGAATACAATCCTCCAAAACTCAGCCTGAAACTCTGCCAAAATCCTCCAATATGCAAGAGTTGATCCCTTGCTCAATCTCCCAACTCAAATCCTCTACAAAACCCCAATCCGAAACTCCCACCAAAAGAACTACATCCCTCTCTCTCAAGACTGCGCAGTCATCCAAATGCTCAGCTCCTCCTCAACGCCAAAGATCAACCTTACTGCAAAAGACTACTGAAAACTACCTTGCCCGAGTAGGCACTCAAAGTCCCTCGGGGCTAAGGGTGAGATCTCTGAACGAAGACACTCAATGCACTAAACAGTGTTGCAGACAGGCTAAACAGCCAGCGTGCTCTAAGTCGAAGTGACTAGCTCAAATGCACATAATCGAATGCCAAAATGAGGAGGCTCCTCTCTCCTTTATAGCATTGGCCTCTCTCAATCCCAAGGCCCACCTCCTCCAACGTAGTCCTTCTCTTGCCATGTGTTCCTTTCCATCTGCATAGTCCCTCCAAGTGTCTGCGTGGGCCCCATCTCTGCGTGGTCCTTTGGCCCCCCTTGGCTCCACTTTGAGTCACAACGTTGTGCTACTAGGGAGTGACCTTATTCTAAAAGTGAGTTATGTCCCCTTTTTCCTCACCTTTTTATTTATAAATAACTATAGAAGGCAAAATTGAGCAAAATCGAATATTCCAATTAGCCATGGCTAATTAGGAATATTACAGAGTTCTTCACTTGTGTTTTTGTTGCACAAAGGATGATCTAAGTCCTCACATCCACCTTCTATTTATATGATAAATGAAGGGTTCCATGAATTGATGAAGAGACATGTCTCTTGGACCAAGCCTACATGACTTGACTGTCCATAATTAATTGTCAACTTCAAAAATTCATATCTTCGTTTCTAGAGCTCCAATTTGAGTGATCTTTGGAGCTTTGGAATTGGCATCCCAAGCTCTATCACCTCAAATTTTATCATGCTCAAATTTTTCATTGTTCTAGCCCAAATCCCAATGGGTGCAAAACCCCTACCTTGGGTTTCAAGCCCATAAGTGACCCTTCTGGCACTTTGCCCTCCAAATCCCAAACCCTAGGGCTTGGAGTACCTCCCAAGCTACACAAATCAACACTCCCTCTTATCAAGGGAGGTACTTCCAAGACTAGGAAGTAACTCATCATCATCATCACTACTCGCAACACTTGCCCAACTCTTGGCACCCACAATCGCAGCAATCCATGTTCTGTGAACTATGTCCTTCTCGGAAGTGTCACTGTCACTGGAAGCATCCTGCTTCTTCTTCTTTTCCTGTAACATCTTCCACTCTCTCCATAATTCCTTCTTGGCAGTTGTAGAAGCACCCTTGCTCCCCACTGACCACGCGCTCTTCTTGGCCTGCAAAGTCTCCCTTTGAATCTGCAAGCTCCCTTTAGAACTTGACTACCTCTGAGTCTCTGGAATCTGGACCTTCTTCTCGGGAAGGTGTACCTTCTTCTCAGGAACCTGTATCTGCTCCTCTAAAGCCTACACCTACACCTGCACCTGCTCCTACTTCTCTGGAACCTGCACCTGCTCCACCTGCTTCTTTCCATGATCCATAGTCTTGCCCGTCAACCTATAGAGACCATGCTCTCTAACTCTGAGTACAATCCCATCAAACTTAGAGCCTCTGGGCCTGAGTCTTGCCTTCCCATCCTGGAACAAGACCTCAAATCCCTTCCTCTCGATCATTGAGACAAAAATCACGCTATATCTGAGTCCTGGTACAAACAATACATCCTGGACCCACATCACACGTTATGTCTCCATCCTGAATGGCACAACACCCAATCCTCTGATCTCCAACTGACTCCGTTGCCCAACATCATGTGCAACTTCGAGTCCCATTCAGCTAGAGTCTCAAAAACCACCTGTGACACTATCATATGTGCTCTCTAACTCCGAGTACAATCCCATCGAACTTAGAGCCTCTGGGCTTGAATCTTGCCTTCCCATCCTGGAGCAAGACCTCAAACCCCTTCCTCTCGATCACTGAGACGAAAATCACACTATATCTGAGTCCTGGTACAAACAGTACATCCTGGACCTGCATCACACGTCCTGTCTCCATCCTGAATGGCACAACACCTGATCCTCTGATCTCCAACTGACTCTTGTCGCCCAACATCCTGTGCAACTTCGAGTCCCATTCAGCTAGAGTCTCAAAAACCACCTGTGACACTGTCATATGTTTCGTTGCACCACTGTCCATGTACCATCCATCCTCATCGACAGTACCTTGCGAAAAATGAGAGATCAGAGCAAAGTCCTCCTCCTCCAATCTCCTGGTGAGGTCATCTATCTCAGTAGACTCCCTTCTTCTTCATCAGACATCTCAATGAAAAATGACCCATCTCGCCACAGTGGAAACACTCGACCTTACTCCAGTCCTTATTCTACTTACCCTTCATTCACGCTGCAAGTGCTACGTCATCATCGAAAGTCTTCTTCTTTGGATGAAGATCCTCATCTCGTAACTCTACCTGAATGAAGTCGTCCCACAGCCTTTTCCAGTATGGCAACTTCTCTCTAGCAACAATCCCTTTGACGAAGGGCTTCCATTCCTCAGTGAACCCTTTCAAAGCAATCCTCACCACATCTCCATCTGAAATAGTCACACCAACGGAAATAATCTCATCTTTGACCTGAGAAAATCTCGTCAGATACGAAGTCGCGCCTTCACCCTTTATCATCTTGGTGTACTTCAACTTACCCTCCAATACCAATACCCGGTTCTCGTTCTGATTCTTGAACAAATTCTGAAGAGCCATCCACATCCTCCCATGTGCGGTGTTCTTCCCGGACAATGAGGCATTAGGGCATCCTTCACACCATCTAGGATGATCAATCTTGCCCTCGTATCCAAATCCTCGTACACTTCCAGCGCCTTCGGGTCAATTGGCTTCTTGATGGCTTTCTCAGCGAACTCTAAGATCCTGTTGACCTGCAAGACCAACTTGATCCTTTCCTTCCATGGACTATAGTTGGACAACCCCTCCAACCTGTCCTCATATCGGATACTAGCCTGCAACTTCGACATGGTCACCTACAATGTGATCAACTCCCTCTTAAGTTGTACTTCGTTGTGCACAACTCTGATTCACTGACTTCCAAAGTAGCTCAGACACGCTCTGATACCATGTTGAATTTCCACGATCTTGGGTCTAGGTTAGAATCCTAAAATCACTAACGCTACCAAACCAAGAATCTTTACCAGAACTACTTTTGCACAACAGAAAATATAAAGCAATAAATCACATGTACACAAGTATACACAATTTTTAACAATATTGTACAATAATATACAACCCAATCTTCGTTATATTAAACCAATCTGAATAAAACAGTCTATGGTATACAAGATACAATAACAAACTTCACTGCAGCTTCTATGTTGTATCTTGTCCTATCGTTCCTTCACTCCCATACTGCTCACTAGCTGCCCCTTAGTCATTCAAAGGACAACACATCGAGACTCCAAGAGGGTTGCCACCTAACACTGTTGCAAGTCACTTTTGTGGCATGTACACGCGCTGATCCAATCTGCTCTCTGGGTAGGCCTAATCCCGAGCTCCAAAGTGCCAGGCTAGCAGTCACCTTAGTCCATCAAGGTACTACACTTTGGCACCAATCTTCACCTAACCTTCAACTCCTCTTTGTCACTTCAAGATAGCTTGTGTAGGGCTACTTTGGGCTATCAACACGCTGCCCTCCACCAAACCAATGATGCCCAATACTTCACTATAAGTTTTTCTCCTAATTGAGGTCTCCAACTGCCCACGTTGACCTCAATACATGGCACTTATAGGCTGCAATAATCTGATCCAAACTGGTCAACAAACTGTGATCCAACATAAAACACAAATGCTGCTCCAACTCACTGTTTAAGGGTTGTCTAGACTGCTGCAACTCTGGGCCTGGTTAGGGCACTAAACGCAGTCCTAACAGCCCTCATAAAAATACTGCAACAGTCCTCCTTTGGTGTGGATTCCCTTATCCGGCAAGCCCTTAGCTCCACGCTTCCTGATTTCTGCTACAGAACCCTTGAATAGACCTTACGGCCCTTCTGTCTTGCCCAGAACACGCCTGTGGTGGCTCTAGGGCCTGCGGCCTCCCTAAACAGGGATCTCCAACCTCAAAACATCCCTTAAAACAGTCCCTAAGGCTGTGGCTTCTCCAGCAAGGGTACTTGGCCCTTCTCCAACTCTCGGTCACCCTAAAACAGGCTTCTAACAGCCTCCTCCCACGCTGATTCTGCCTCTCCCTTGCTGCGGCTAACCCAGAAAATACCTTGCCCTCACCGAGTTCTTCACTTTTGTTTTTGTTGCACAAAGGATGATCTAAATCCTCACATCCACCTTCTATTTATATGCTAACCCAAGGGCTCCATGAATTGATGAAGAGACATGTCGCTTGGACCAAGCCTACATGACTTGACTGTCTATAATTAATTGTCAACTTCAAAAATTCATATCTTCGTTTCTAGAGCTCTGATTTCAGTGATCTTTGGAGCATTTGAATTGGTATACCAAGCTCTATCACCTCAAATTTTCTCATGCTCAAATTCTTCATGGGTGCAAAACCCCTACCTTGGGTTTCAAGCCCACAGACCTTTGTGGCGCTTTGCCCTCCAAACTCCAAACACCAAGGCTTGGAGTACCTCCCAAGCTACACAAATCAACAGAATGTAGAAAAATACCAATTAACATGATGCAACATGCCAACAACTACACATTTTGAGATTTTTTATGTTTTACAGTTTTTACTGCAAATTCAGAAAATCCATTCACACTGGAGGTTTCAAAAATCTGGTCCCTATGAATTTCAGCATTAGGGTTGTTCTAAAATATTAATCTATAACAAAAAACAGTAAACAATATTTCATATTACTTCAACCCAACACACTAGGCACCCCAAGAGCAAAGATATCAAACATATGCCAGCAAGTTTCATCCCTTAGGACGCGCTTATCCAAGCATACACCAGATCTAAAATCACTTTATTTACAGAAGATTTAGAGCACTAAATTTGCTCTCTTATCTTCTAGACATATGTTAAATTGTTTAACACATAAGTTTTTAAATATGTCAAATCAGCTTGAACAATAAGAGCTGGAAATTATTTCATCAAAGCTGAAAAACAAATCTGCAATTACACAAGTAGTGGACTGCTTGAAACTTCACATACATACATATGTATATATATAAGAATGAAGTACATATACATGCTACCACTTTCCAATTCGTAAACTGTTGTGGATTTCCACTAGACAGTTCATCACAATTGATCTGATAAATTATACTTAAAAACTAGAAATCTATACTAAGGGTTTATTTCTCTTTAGATTTTTTGATCTGTAAATTATTGTTTATAGTGTATGCATGAAAATTATCATTTATGCAAAACATAGAGAACAGCAAAATAAAAACTCACAAACCACATTTGACACAAGATATATCTTGGAAAACCCTTTCGGGAGAAAACCCAATAGGATGGTGAGGTTGGTCTGCTCTCTTTCTATAAATAGAAAATCGTTGCAAGTGCATAGGGCCTATGGCCCACAGGCTATTGCAATGCACAATCCTCTTTGTGTGCTCTATCCCTATCCCTCTCAACTACTCTACTTGTCTATGGCACAAGATACAAAAGAAAAGAATGGAACCCCTTTTTCTCCTAGTGGCCCAATTATAACACACCCTAGTAGCTTTAGTAGTGGTTAGGTTTGACTCCTTCAAATCTTAACTAGAGTTACAATATGGACTCTTCTAGAGTCTCCATCACGATCACATGGCTAGCCCCTTTTCCATGAGTAATGGGGTTGACGTGGCATCCTCTCGAATTATGGTGTACAAAACAGGAAGGTCAACATTCGAGTGGCATAACTTTTACATACAGAATCTGATTGAGGTGATTTTTGTGCCATTGGAGAAGTCTGTGTAGAATAGGAAAAAAGGTGCAATTCCAAAGCAACAAGTCTTACCCCCAAAAACATCGTTTGATCCCTGCAAAATGCTCCCAAAATATTTTAAACCCCAATTTGCCAAACTGGGTCCTAGTGGTAAAAATGGTCCTATGAGTTGATTCCTCCACTTTTCCAACTCTCAAAGCATTGAGATCGACGAAAAACAATAGAATGATCCAATCCATATCACTTTAGCACATTGTGCAGGCTTTCAAGCCCTCCAAAACCCTAGCTAAGGAAAACATGAAAACCCCAGATCCAACAAAGATCCAGAACAAGCAAGCATTAACACTAATGAGTCCTCTTTTGCATCATCAACAAGCTTGTATCACACAAGCTCTCTACACTAGTGCAACCGTCTTCCATAAGGTTTGCAAACCTTAATCATGTTGCATCACACAAGTACATGTCAATACAATTGTTGTGCTCACCTCCAAATCTACATGTCCATCCAAGGGTTTGAATCCTTAAATGTTAGGTCATCCACTCTTGCATCATCACAAGCACCAAGACCTCCATGGAACATCAAGAATACAATAACTCCATGATCTTTCCCCAACGCTACATCATGAAAGAACAAAATTCCAAAATCATGCAAGTTTCTAGCTCCACTCTCCATATCATCTAATAGGGTAGAAACCATAGTGCTATAACAAGTGTTGATTTTTCAAGTGCAATAGATACAAGCACAATATTTCTGAAAATTGATAATTACTTCTAATGTTGTTGATCTTCTTTTAATTTTTCAAGTATATCATTAAGCAAGCATACTTCAGAAATTCAACCATATAGGAGCAGTAGAGTCAATGTTGCACAAAACGGGGACATTTTTTGGAAGTGAATCGTCAGAAGCGTCATTTTCCAAAAATTTAGGAAGCGAAGCGTCTCATCTATATATATATATTCAAAAAAGCATTCAAAACACCAAATCAGTTGTAGAAGATATGAAAACATGCATTCTTGTACATAAATCAAGATTCAAGAATCAAAATAGATATGGCATCCATTGTACATCAATGATTAATTATTCGAGCATCATCCATCTAGATTCTAGCAATTATAAACATACACAACTTTTTAAGTATATCATAAAACATTTAGAAGATAAAATCATAAAGCATTCAAATAACTTATCTAGCAAGTGAGTAACTGTCAAGATGATTCATGTCCAAAATTCAAATAATAATGCTTACAAAATAGGCCACATGGCCACCACCAAGTACACACTTGATCTAAAAATGGGGCTCATACGCTTCTTGTCTAACTTACCTTCCAAAGCTTTAAATTTTCCCAAAGTCTATTTGATCAACCAATGTGGAAATAAGAAATGCTTGACAATATGGGTGTATGCTTGTATTTGTTTTCAGCTGATTATTTACTTTAAAATCTGTTGTTTGTGCTAATATGGGAAGGTACTTAAACTGATATATAAATGCATATAACAGTAGTTAAAGCCGCAATAAAAACAAACACATAAGGAAGTATAATATGGAGTTCACCTTGATATCTTGGGCTACATCTCCTTGAGCTCTAATCAACTCGATTAGGCTCTCTGGGATTATGGCAATAGTTCTTTTACAAGTGCCTACACTTAACTCCAATGTTTTATACAAGAAAATTGGGCTCAGAACACCATCTTATCCCTTGGCTCTTGGAGCTCTTCGGTTTTCTAGCTCTGGCTCTTGCTCTGGCTCTGGCTGTGGCTCTAACTCTAGCTCTGGCTCTGTGGCTCGGGCTTTGGTTCTGGCTCTCAGCGCTCGCTCTAGCTCTTGGCTCTAGCTATGGCTCACGGCTCTCTGCTCTGGCTTTTCTAAGCTCTTTCACTCGGCCTTTGCATGCCTCTGTGAATCGCTCGACCTCCCAGCATCTCCAACAACAATATGCTGCTGCCAATTGAGCTCTTTGGCTTTTCCACTCGACCTCCGAGTGACTCCCCAGACTCTCTGCGCATTCAGCGTCTTCCCGTTGTTCGCTTTTTTTTCTCTCTTATTCTTTGTTTGTTCGTGGCTCTTAGAACCATTCCGTTCCTCGACTGTTCGTTTCCTCTCCTGGCTCTTCGGATCACCTGCTTCTGTGTTGGAATTCCCTGCTCTACGTCATCATCACTGTAACGCTTCATAGAGAGGTGGCCACTTATCTCCTCATGAGTTGAGCCAGCTCTTCCCCAAACAGTTCATTACTTTGGTTACTCTGTGAAATGATTCATCTGCCAACTCAGCGGTCCAATCGGACTTCAACCTTTATGTGCCGAAGCTTATTTTCTCCGTCAAATCTGGTTTCCCATCAGGCGCAATCTCCGCTGTTAGATCTGGGGCCTCCAGATCCTACAGTTATCGCTCTTATCGCGCGGTTGACTTGCTCGAACGTTAGCCCATGATGAGAGCGATTTTCTCTCTCATCCGCCAGACACGCATCAATCACTGTATGGCATCGCTAGGTCCTCTGAAAATTCCGCTTACCGCCCAAAATGCTTCCGATATTCTGCCGAATTTGGAGCGCAGGACCCGCCTGTCGTTTCAGCGCTTTTCCCATGGTTTTCGGGTTTTCTTTGAGACTGTGCGCTCAGGGCTTTTCCTTCTAGAAGTTTTACCCTGTGATGCGCTAATCGCGCATCAAAAACAGCCTCCATTTTCTGATCTGAGCCTCCTAACTGCCATTTTTGTGCCATGTCCCCATGGGCCAACGGTTAATGCACTTTGACCAAAGGTCCTTGTTGTTCTGTGCTGGCTGCAAATTGTCGTTGTTTAGAGGTTATTTCTAATATGCTTCAACATCCACAAGACTTTAAACCCCAGTATGAGTTTTTATAGAGTTCGGGTAGCTTTAAGAGGTTCAAGGATCCAATTTCAGATCACGCCTTCCCACTAAAAGAACTTTTGGTCCACCAAAACACTGATATACTAATCTAAGCAGTAATTGAGAGTAACAACACCGTCTTCTTTCAGCCTCCCTACACTTGCCTTTGCATAGTGCCTCTGAGCCAAAATCTTCAACCACTCCCCTTCCTGGATGGGTTGGTTGTCTCGGGAAGAACGGCTTTCCTCCTTGACTTCATGCAGGACTTCTACTGTGAAGTTTACAGAAGGTAGTTTGAGCTTCTTTGCTTTGATCCTTGATCCAAGGTGGATCAAACAAATGTGAAGTACATCTGCTCCACAAAACTTTCATTTGTACCTGTTTGAAAAGCTGCCAACAACAATTGTTAACAACAGCAGGCATACAGACAACAACTACATGGGCTAACTCCTGCTTCAACAAAGAAACAGATTTCACATCTTGTGAACCCTTCCATGTCTTACATCTGCATACAAATGACAAACCAATAAAACATGCCTTTACAACAAACGACCCTTCAAGTCGAGCATGTAGGAAAAAGACCTTTAAGACTCTTTTCCAAAAGATGAAACACTTCATCCTTATCTCCATTTTAGGAACCAAGTTAACTTCTCCCAAGCCAGCATCACATGCATCTCATGCTCAGGCATGCATTCCATCTATCAACTTTCGCTTAAGTACATTGTACTTTCGAAGCTGAAATGAACATACTGTTGCAGCAATAAAGTGAGTTTCCTACTCAACTTCTTTCTATTTACCATTTGGTAAGATCCTGCAACTTGCATTTATTCCACAAGAATGCAAACAGATGCATCACTGACTGCAGCCTTAATTGGATAGAATTAACCATTTCTTCCAATCCTTCAAAGGTCCCTCTTTGTTGCACATCAGCACATATGTAGTCATCCTGACCACATCAATCATGGAATCTTTATTTCCATTCGCCATTTCTTTTTCCACTTCTCTTAGTTTGGTGGAAGCAGTGCTGGATTCAAAGTCCAACACCTTTTAGCAAGATGCCCTTGCTTATGGCAGTAAGTGCAACACACGTGCATCCTTTTGACAGCATGATTTGCCTTTATTAAGAATTTAAGACTTCTGTGATCCATAACATTGTTTAGAGAGTTTTCGGCAAAAACAATAGAGAATAATCTGTCGACGCGTTTCGAACCAACCAGTGTGGTTCATCGTCAGGACAAGATGAAGATCCAATCCAGCTTAGCTTGTTAAATAGTATGTGCAGAGACTCCAACGGCTATATTGCCAACGGCTAATTTTGACCAATGACCTAAGTCAAACCAAAAATAATCTTGTTAAATTTTTAATTATTATTATTCTACGAAAATATTTAAATTTGGTAAAATTATATAATAAAATATTCATTTGTTACTTGTACTTTTATATACATATATATATATTCAACAACCTAACTAATCCATATTAAATTAATAATATTGATATACCATATATTTATTTAATAATAATAATATTTTTATTATAATTATCATTTAAACCTAATGGTCCAATTGACCTTAAATTAATATATTTAATAATTTATATTTATTAACTAATTAACTAATTTATTATTCCAATAATAATACTACAAATAATATTCTAGATAAATTAAATTACTGTTATTCTAAGAAATTAGTTGAAATAGGTAAATTCTATAACTAAAGAATTATTTATTAGTGTACTAGTTTATTAATAAAAGTATATATATGTACCAAAAAACGAATGTTGGTACCTATATATTTATCTAAGGTCCATTTGCCAAAGTATAATTTTATAATTAATCTAATAATTTACTATGTTTATTTAATAATTATATAATTATATATAATGCTATAATAGGATAATACTAATAATATATATAGAAATTCATAATATATAAATATACATGATTGAAATCAAGAAAAAGAAATAATATACCAAATTACTTCTTGAATATTAGTATTCCCACAAATGATTGTAATAGGGTCAACATTAAATTTATAAAGATCATAATAATGAATAATACCAATTAATAATAGAAGGGAACAAATTTTTATTAATACAATATAATAAAAGGAATCCTAGAGGCGAATATAAAAAGGATTAAAAGCTAACAATAAAATTATAAAAACCCAAGGGCTAAAGGACCAACCCCAGACTCAACCCCAAGACCTTATAAATGAGGGATAGAGGAGGCTAGGAAGACAGGGCTGGGACCCAGCAACTTCTAATCTTCCAGCCATCATCCCTATTAAGATTCTTCGGCCTTTTCTCTATCTCCAGGGCCTCTCTAAATTTACGATGGTGAAACTGTGCCACCTTAGCAATGACCTGAGCCTCTTCAATACAGACATGATGCTTAGTCTTTTCGGCATGTTCAGCCAGGGCTGAGGACGTGGCCCTCCCATGCCTCAAGTCAGCCGAATGCTCGCTCACCCTTTGCTTGATAGAGCGACCTGTCTCACCAATATATGGTGTCCCACAGGAACAAGGAATGACATAGACGCCCTTCATGTCTTTAGGGTCAATAGGATCTTTTACCGACCTGAGGGAGCCACGGATCGTATTAAGAGGCCTAAAAGTTGCGGGCACATCCTCTTCCAACATCTAGAAACATAATGGTTATCCAAACCACAAAAGGAACATGCAATTTTTTTCCATGCTTTACAAAATCAAAAAGAATGTGTTTAGAACCAAATTTATACTTGCCTCTTTCACCTTTATTGCCTTCATGAGGAGGCGAGACAAATGAAGGAGTCGCTCCCTTTGGAACACCATCACTTTCTTCAAGGCTGTCAGAGTTTCCACAACTCTCTGGTTCAAGAGTGTTCTTCTGAACATCTGCATCATGCGAATGATGTTTCGAGTTATTGCATTCCTCCTGAATACAATCCTCACACTTCTGAGGTGGAGGACCTGCAATGAAACTCCTTTTTGGAACTGTTTCAATGGCCTTCATGGCATCTCTGGAACTCTCTCCATAAGGTTGTCCATAGCCAAGACCCAAATACTTAGGCCTTTCCTCTACCATTATTGGCTCAACAATACCTTGTGCATGTTTGCCTAATCCTTTTCCTTCATAGCCCATCTTGGACATTAGCTTGGAACCTATGCCTATGGTATGTTTTTCAAAAGAACCAATATAAGCATTCTTAGAAGAATTTGAAGACAAACAGGAATGGTTTACCTCTTCTTCAAGTTGATACTTGCCACGGCTTTCTTTGCAACAACGAGTTGTGACTCCAACTCATGATCCTTTCAGGTTCATACTTGCAATGAGATTTGCCTCTCCATTTCCTGCAATTTGTCAGAAAGCATCTACTTCTCTTCCTCCACGGAATTCAACTGCTCTCTAAGTATGCTGCTCTTCCTTCCATCCTCATACATTTCTCTCACCATATCCATCATAGTGGACAAATCTTGCTTCATGTCTCCATTAAAGGAACTTCGAGAGCAAGAAGAATTTGAGAACTCACTTGTAGAAGTTGTCATTTTCAAAATGCATAAAAGAACTTCAAACAAGATTAATAAGGAGCTTATTCAACAACCTTTTGCAACAAACCTCTTGTGCTTCAAGGGTTGCTTTGAGGCCCTTTGGGATAGAAGAATGCCTTCAGCTCTTCTTTCTTCTTGTCCTTCCTGGACTGAGCTGTCAATAGCTTTCCCTTCACCTCTGCAAACACAAATAATAGTCAGTCTGCAACCAAGCATACAATCGATGAGGCAATCAATCCTTGTCTATCCAAACACTTTTCAGACAAGCAATCTTTGCCCTGTCAATCAAGCATTCTAATCATAGTTGCAGGAATCGCCCCCCCCC